>LJIJ01002011.1:0-32611 GCA_001718145.1 Orchesella cincta
AAGAGAGTACCTTAAATAGGCCGAAAACGAAAAAAACGATATCTGGGAATATAAACTATCTTATTTATTTGAACCCTGACAGACAGGTGTCGATTTATGTTTGTAGTTTAAAATTCACAAATCCTGAGGGATGTAAGAAAGGACACCTATGACCGATTGTGATTGTCGTTAATTGTGGAAAAAGCATTTTGTGTAATCAGTACAGAATGGCTTTCCTACGCATTTGGCGTAGGCAATGGGACTTTGTAAAATGGTTCTTTAAAGTCAGTGTAAATTATTATTCTCCACTAAATCTGTAAAATCGGCATATTATCATATCCGTTCCGTATCGATTCCTGGTAATAACTGTAATGTCCTTGGAGCGGAGCTGTCAAATTGCGAAGAACGCCCACTCGCTTTGAAAGCTTATCGGCAAAGACCTGAATTTCAGTCTACCGTAGATGAATGAAATGAAGCAGTAAAAGCTATGTAAATTGTAAATATGCTTATTTCTCAGAAATCGTAATGAAGTACGCAATCTTATTTCCTGAAGTGCTTGTTTACAGGGAATGCAGAAAAATGAAATCTTCTGCCTAATTTTGGAAGCTGACAAACACGCACAGCAGAGAGGTTCAGAATACAAAGCATTGTTTTTTACATGAGAATCGGAAGTTATTTTCTTCTTTGCAAACAATGTTGAAATCAACTTATGACCATATCAAAACGGCTAAAATTTGCGGAATGTAATTAAGGATTAATGAAGCGTAAGTGTGTGTAATGTACTTTTAATTTGGAATTTAGGTCAACTGAGACTGTAATATACAGTGAGCCGTTCCAGGAGGCCAAATTTAAAGTTTTATTAGTATGGAATACATTTGACTTCAACACCCGCTTTTCAAAGAACTCTTGTGCTAGACGATGACGGAGAAAACAGAGAGAACTGTGATTGACAGATTGACGTCTGATCCCGCAATTGTTAACGTATGAGTAATTGCTTGTACATGTGTCAAATTAAACTTTCCATTTCAATAGGACTTCTCGGGGTAACCAAGTCTGACTGTGTCTAGATGCAGGCAAGTTTATCTTGATTGACTATAGGTCTCAACTGCTGGTCATGCGAGCTACATAAGTAGCGCAAGAATGACAAATCTCTGGAAAGCTCCAGCAGCTCTTGTAATGGCTCATGTCCATGTCTGTATAAGTAGTTTCATAAGAAACCGCAAGCTGCTTTAAACTATTGTTACTCGCCATTAAACATGTAGATGATCGGAAAGCAAAGGTTTGGCCTTCCAATTTCCTCTGACTTACCGCCAACTCCTCAAGATTTTCACAAGTGGCAAAGACAAGGAAGGACATTGGCACACTTGTAATGAACTCCGCTCCTAATGACACTCGAACAAGTGAAGAACTGTTCCTTCTTACAATTCCTTCCATCATGGACGACTGGCAGTTTTCGGCCCAAGCTGAATGGAAATTGACGCTCAATGCTGGTTTTGTTTTCTTAAAAATCGTTCAAAAACTAATGGTTGAACAAGGCGAGCGACAACTGTACAGTCAAAGTTGAATCTTTTCTCAGTTCGGAGAGCTTTGTGGACACGCGTTGAAGCTCGCTCTTATATCAAGTCGGTATATTAATATGGGAGTGCTCAGCCATTTGAGTAGATTGTAAGCAAGTACAGACGAGTATCTGTAGAATGTCAGCGGGATAAATCACTGAAAGTTTTCAATGAATTGGTGCGGGCATTAATCATAGATCTGTGAGTCCTTCCGGCTAATGTGAGCCCGGATTTGACAAGAGTGCGAATCTTAAGGAGGAGTTTATAAGTAATGCTGGGTGCGCGGGTATCTCTTATAGATGAATGGAAATCAAATGAGTTCAGCTGGCGTGGCTGTACACGTGAGTTGTCGCAATCTTTGGAGCAAATGCTATTAAGTCTTCAATTGGTACTATTGCATATGGCAACGAGTCATAATAATCATCATCATCCTCGAGAAATTGTGCCTTCAAGACACACAAGATAAATAACGGTTGGCTACATTTCTCGTATTATTCGCGAGGAAGAATAACTCGACGCGCGACCCAAGATTTCCAAAGTTTGCAACATTTCGGGCCGCTGAAATATATCGTGCAATTGGATGGAGTCTCCGAATACACATTTTTTAGGGATGCGAGCACATCGGTAAACTGTTTTAGAGAAAAATTCTGAGAGTTCAGCAAGGTTGACGTCATCCCGAAGGGTTACCTTAGAAGAGATGCCAAAGAGTTGGGTGATTTCTGTATTAATTTGCTTGCAGGTAAAACGAAGTCGAAGCACGTCCGAATTACTAATGTATCTCCAAATCTTTAGCCGGAGCTGGAAAGGAATGAAGATTATGGAGTGAATAATTCAGCAAGTATCTCAAAATAAAATGGACTTGCTTTGAAATATTTGTGAGGAATTTATTTCATTGGTATTGGCCACACTACTTACTTCTATTGGAAGATCTAAAATTTCTAATGCCATATTCAACCAGAAAATTGCTCTCAATTTAATAGAATTCGACGTTTACTCCATAAACTGGAAATTTTGAAGAGTTGTTTGTAAACAACATAAAAATGAACAGGGTCAAATCATTGAACTCGTGTACATGAAATTTTTAAGTTCATCTTATCCTGACGAACGAAATGTCACAAGGATATACTTTTGTAGAAAGCAACCACAAGGTTTCTTGTAAATAACTCAGATTCATGTCGTCATGAGTCACATGGGAAGTTACTTTCCTGCTAGATTTTAATGATGCGGTGCCGATTCAACTTACACTAAAGGTAAACTGCGTCATTGTGCTTATTATATACACTGACGTTTACTCATTATTTGACGAACGTATGATTTCTACGTGGCTCTAAAGTTGATTCTTGAGTTTGGTAGTGGGGTTAGCATTTTCAGCTCAGAGGATGATACGATTACTTACATTCTTCAATAATCAGACATTGAAACCATGAAACCGACAGGTACATATAGTATAGCTATATTCAGGTATCGTACAGATTGAGATAGTCAGTTACAACATGCAGATCAATTTAGGTATATTGCAATTTCTACCTGAAGCAACACATCTTTGAAATTGGCAATTAAATGTGATCACCTGTTTTCGACTGAGATCTTGTTAAGCATGCCTTTAATATTTCAGAAATTCTCTGCTACTAGTTTTCAAGCAAAAGTTAGCATGTACTCAATACTATAAATGCGGAAATCTATGAATTTCCACATTTTTATTTTTTACAGAAACATTCCATTTGTATAAAAATAGACGCACATAAAGTGGCTTGCATTGCCTCTTCTGCTGTTAACGTGGCCTGTCAACGTGAACAAGTCAACAACGAAGTTTTATTAAATGTCACAGCAATTTTTTATTCATACACTCAAAAGTTGGTAATTGGTTCTGTCTCAATTCTTTACAAATGTGAATTATTGCATCAAAGCATATAATGTAACGTTTCATAGAGAGATGTCCAATAAATGTCTTTAAACTTAACGTTGTTTCATTATCTAAACGAAAGTTAATTGACTGTATGGAATCGTGTTTACGTTATATAAGGAAAGGATGAAATCGCTTGCATCATCAGAACAATACCCTTCAAGTCTTCAGCTTTTGACATCTTTACCCAATACCCAATTTAATTTGACAGACTTGACAAGTCTCTTTTGCACTCTCTGAAATTTGCATGTGTCAAAAAGAGAAAGTTGATATGCGGACGCTGGTGATGCGTACTCATGCTCAAAATGCAATTTAAGGTTCTCAAATTTGTAATTGATTATAATATGCTCCATCCATAATATATAGCTTTAAAACATGCTTTGACGGGATCGGGATCAAAGGGCTGATTTTGTGGGAAAATGTAAATAAGCTTTCCAGTTCTGTTAGCGTGGCATTTCCTTTTACAAGAATGCAGCTATTGAAGTGATTTGCCTGTATTCAAATTAAATTAAGAAAATCGACCTATTGCTCATGATTTTCTTTCCAGCATACGTTCGCATTATGTTACACACTTTCACTGTTCGGAATCAACAAGGTGAAAACAATTCCATTTCAAGGGATTTCTGATTTTATCTGATGAAAAGAGGCAGTTTTAGACCTTGAAAAAGCAAGCTAACAGGGAATATTTCATCAGAACGGCCTCCGTAAACTTATCAGATACGTTGAAAATTCAGATTGCAAGGTCTGCACTATAATGGTGCGAGTGTCGAAGGGAAGTCTGGTTTTCAATATATTCTCATGAAATATCATTTACACAAAAGATTTTGGAAGATGTTATGTAAGGGATGATTCATTTTGTAGACTCTCATGCAAATATCCGTAAAAAATCCTCATTAAAAGTTTCTAACAAACAGATCAGACAACTGTCATAATGATGAAAGAAAATTGATTTAGTTGCGTAACAAACCAAAAGATAATCATGAAAACGACTATAAGTGAATTTTGGTGCGTGTGAAAACATTTGGAAACAGCTTGCAAAAACGGAACTAACGATATTTCTTCTTAATTCTTTTGCAGAATCACACGGCATGGAATCCTGATAAACTCGGTCAAAAAATATTTGCTTGGGGGCAACCGGTTACTGGTGCATAAAATGCCAACTGATTCACATCATCCATATACGTGTACAATTTACCTGGGAAAGAATCGGGTCTAGAATTGAGGGGCATATTTATCGTTGGTTGGCCAAGGAGAAAGGAACATACTAATACTATATATTTAATACATGTATTAACTTTCTCACCCCGGTGAATGTTTATAAAAGATGTAATATAGAGCATCTGATAACACAACTACTCAGTTTGGTATTAGCCATCATTTCGTGGTGCATATGACATCGTGAAATGGATGCATGTTTAAGCTGTCTACTAAAACTCCATATAACAACATTGCTTTGTAACGACATAGCAGCTTCTGAGTGGAAGTGAAAGCTGGTTCCGGCTGCCTTGCAGGACAGGAGACATGCAACAGCACAAGAACCGAGCCAGAATGTATGGAATGCTTACACTATGCTAGTGTACCGTGCGTTTACTTACTGCTACATGCCATTGGTATAAGCGAACGAGCTGGTTGCTTCTCACAATACGAAAATGGGAAAGTTCTATGAGTAAAGTGAAAGATCCGGAGAAACACGGCTTGTTTCATATAAAGCAGATGTCTCAACGCTAATCTCGCTGACTTCTCCCAGTGCTCTGCTGGCGAAAGCATCTCACGCTGGAACTGGAGAAAGCTTGTCGTTCTCGACATCTAAACAGACGTTTACATTCTTTACTTGGCAGTACGTCAAGCTAGCCAAATTACAACTTCCATCTAAACTCACACATTCGTTTAATAAGTAAAAGCTGTACTCACATCAGCTTGTTGACAGATACTAGTATTTAATTTAATTTATTGTCAGTTTCAAAATTACTTGCTAATGTGACTGTGAGAATGGTGCTCAGAACATTTAACTGTGAAGATTGTGTTTCCAATTCTGTGACTAGCATAAAATTTAACAGCAATTCTAATGGCGTTCCGTTAGCAGTTTACAAAAACGATTCAAATAATTGCAATAATAGTATTTAATCAACTTAACCAAAGAGAAAAAGTGAAAATGGATTTCTTTAAGGAAAACATACTCAACTCTCCATCCCATGCAGCAACATCGACTGCCGCTATGGGGGAAAGTGAGGCATACGCTGATGTCCCTTGGTGGGCTCATTGGATTTCAACTGCGATTTTGTCATTGACATTTGTTATTGGACTTCCACGTAAGATTTTTTAGTTGGCTTTTTAATTAAATTTTTTAGAAAAAACTACATACATAACATAATCTGTAGCTAGCATATATCATGGAACATGGTGTAAGGAGTACGACCTTCACCGTTGTAAAATAATCGTTGTAATGTATAAAAGCAAGTTGGCGTTTATTCTTCGCAACACAATGTACTTAAATCCAATTAGGTGAAAACTAGTATACAATACTGCAAAATATGTCAGCGCATTTCACATTTATTGTACCTGTCGGTAATATATGCAGCAATCTGTAAACAATGATTGACAGAAACGTAATTCTGATTACGTGATTCCCATTATACTGGACTCGGCAGACTCAAGCTGGGTTTGGAACATGAAAACAACTCTTATGTAATCACATTATTATGGGACACGGAAGTATTCATGGTGCTCTAAATGTGACAATGTCCTCGAGTTGAATATTATTGAGTTTGAAAGGTAAGGCCGAGAAACACACAAGTGCATAACAAATACATTCACATAGTTCCACAACATAAGAATCATAATAACTATAAGTAGGTTTACATTTGTTCTACTCTAGGAATTTTAGGAAACAGGTAGTCGGCAAAGGTATAACAAATAATACTAGTACTCGACGTCAACAACACAAACCGCGGAAGTATAGAATAGGTACCAACCAATCCAAGTTGAAAGTCCTATAGTCCTATCCCATCCCATTATCACTTGTAAACAAACAACTCGTTTGTACTCCTGCTGAGCACAATAAGAGTGGACAGATTTCATAATATCCTCCTACGCAATATTGAAATTTACAAAATGTCATGTTGCAAATTAGATTTGGATGCGTAGTAAAGTAACCCACGATTAAAGCATGAAACCAAGCGATAATGAAAGTCAGTTGGGAATTTAGTAGTCTTATAATCTAGATAGGCTTGTCAGCGCGTCATTGTCATACATCATAGTAGTTTCTAGTTATTTTTCCGCTTGTTCAGGGAAAATGACGAAGATATAATAAAGTTATCAAAAATTTGAGAATCCCTGCTATCTTCCTCTCCGGATGAGTTTGTATCTCATATCCACAAGATTTCCACAAAGGGTGCATGAATATATCGTATTTTTCACAGTATAATAATATACTACATACGCACGCCACAAAGGGGAATAGAAGGACCTCTACATTTGAATGGGTGCAGTAGAAGGACAACAATATACCTACTCCCCTCTTTGTCGGCAGCCCTCAAGTATCTCTTTTTTTATTACTTTGTTGTCGTGTCTGGAACGCAACAAAGGAAACTACAACGCAGTTTCACAATCAGCATCCGCCAATTTCATTTGCAGATACACTTGGCCAGTTGAAATGATGTATGACTAACGGTGTAATAGCTAAAGTCTCACACACGAGCAGTCATAATCGTCAATGACCATGTACCATGTCCATTTTATTTAAACATCAACAAATGTACCGACATACAATACCCTTTTACATTCTTTATATCCTAACTTCCTTGAAGGTTACATTGCAATAAGGTTCAAAGTCAAATTTTATTATGCTTTCTCCTTAAGTATTTCCAGTTGCTTTCATAAGGGTATTATAGTGTAATATAATCGAAATTCCATAAGGTCAAACTTTCATGGGAGAAAGCCTTGCATTTCCGAAAATGATATTGCACTTGGTTACAGCTGCCGCAAGCCTCTGATCCGTGTTCCAACATAACTCTCGGCAAGCCCAGACCAATTGCCCATGTCCGTTTGGAGAGCCTAACCTATGATAATAATATGCATTTATTTGAACAGTCTTAGGATATACAATAGAAAATCATGAAAGGATTTTATCACGGATTTTGATAGCTATTTCATTTGGAATGCTGACAAGGATTTTTCCCCAATCTCATGAAACAAGAATTTATTCTTCCTTGGCCTTCCTTTTCATGAGTTTCTCATGCAATATGTATTTTGCAACAAAAAACACGCTACCATAACCGCCCATATACATACAACAATGTATATGTTTCAAGATTGTCCAACACCACGTAATATAATATCGTATATTAATGGGAGTGTCAGGCACAGCAAAATTCGTAACTCATTCTCTGTACATTGATTTCTGCTAAACCAGCAAAATCACATCACTCCGTCGCATTTTTCATGATTCTTTTCTTTGCCAATGAATTCCAGATATCAGATTTGGGATTGTTTCGTTTCGCTGCGTAATATATGAGAAGAGAATGCGACTTATTCGCCCAAGTGTGTGAGCTCAAACCAAAAATCCCCCACTTTTGAAATATCAGCCAGTTTAATGCATACTGAACAAGAATTTCCAAGTATTGATATCTCAACCTCAAACCTCATATTACATTACGAATGGTTTTTTTACAAAAAAAATGTTTTAATAGGGCGTGTGCAGTGCATACAGCACTCCAGAACTCACCAGACAAGAAACAGACATATATTTTAGTTAACCGAAGCAAACTCTCGCAACTCGTTGATAGCCGGTACTTTCATATCATGAATTTTCTTCATTCCTCCAAAGAAGAAGAAAGTTCAAAGGGAAACTGGCATTCACGCGAAATTGTACTCGACAGAGTTATATGACCCGGCAGTTCCCCCATTTATGTACATGTATATGCAATAATATGCATATTTATCTATGCATGCATGTCTCACACTCCAGCCCAATTCACGGTATTTCACTCATGAGCTTAGTGAATTCATCTGAGGGAAAAATATGAGCCATCTTAAAGATTTGTGGTATCTTGTTCCACTAATCTTTGGCTAGAGCGCTATAGATCCCATTTATTATGCACAAAGGTACTCAATTCTGTCCTGAGTTCAGACTGAAGAGAGACAAGTGAGCGGGGAGAAAGTTTATGATGATATGGCATGCCATGCTACATGCCATATGGAAACATTTGGTGTAATATTACATCGTTTTCTTGCAGTAATAAGACAAGACTTTAATGCTTTCGCATGCACGCGTATGAATATGAATGTGGAGAATTTTAATCCAAGGTTATTGGACACCACAACTGCAATAACGACCATGGCCAGAGGAATTCATATCAAATCATATCATAACATGTTAAAATGGCCAAAGTCTGCTTGAAGATGTTTTTCTGGCCAACAGTACTTAATCATGGTGGAATCCCTCATAAAATAAACGTAACAGGGTAATATGACATTTTGTTTTGACGAAATTCCTAGTGAACACCTCTGCTCCAATCTGATCAGTAATAACTGGCTCAAACTGGTTTCAAAGGATAAAACTGAACAGACTACATAATAAAGAGTGTGCTTGAGCTTAAGAAATGTGTTTCGTAAGTAGCAAAATAAATGCACAATATAGTAACTAGGACGTGGTAGTAAGAAAGGCGATAAGTGGAAAATGAGATTGGAATTGTGTACGTATTGCAAAAGCGGGGTTGATGTGGAAAGTACGGTTAAGTAAATAGTCGAGGTAAATGGGCATAAATGGGTTGGAGTACTGTTCCAAAAGGAAATTCTGCCTGCGTAGCGAAAAACTTTTGATGAGTGTCAGCAGACTATGCCTACGGTAATTGTTGCCTTATTTCAATTTCCTCACCTAATGAATGAGGTTGGAGTAAAAAAGCGGAAAACAGTGGAGTAGACGAGATGTGTTGCTTAATGGACGAAGTAGTGTTTAACCCTGCGTGTAATCAAACTGCACGTGAGTTGACACATGATGGATATATAGGAGGCAGCAAGTCACATGCTAACATTTTCTGCTTTGATCAGGGTTCTGGAAGTAACTCAATTTAGGCATCAAATCAAGTTAAATTGGTGTATAAATTTATTGTTTAGAATGCTTGTTACAGCTATTTCCTATCAAGAATAAAGACAATAAAACTTCAAACCGAAATAGAAACCGATAACGGTGAATCCAAAACCTGCCTCATGGGCAAGGGCACACCAAGGTGAAAGTAGATGGAAGATTAATTTCAACAATTAGTTCTATTGCAACTATGAAATTTATTAGGAATTACATAAAAGGATTTGGCTTGCGTGTTCAAATCATAAAAGAAATGATAGAAATAAACTTTCATTTGTATCAAAATCGTACGAGCAAGAGCTGCACCTCTAGACCTTATGAGACAAGTACAATAGCCTACGTCATACGGCTGAGGAACCGGATTTTTGTTTGCAGAAACTATTTAATTTGAAATTGGGAAAACTTTTAAAATTGTATTTAGCGTCTGCATCTCACGGAAGAAGTACTTTCTCCACAAAAGTAGCTCATTAAAATTGCATTTTACACTCATCCAAGACGTGATGATTTCACTTTAATATTAAAATCATTATATTGCATAATGTAATTTACTGCTGCATGTTGCATAATATCTGACGAGTGATTACAATTTTCTTCCATTCAGTTTGGCACAAAAAAATTGCTTGTCGTAATTAAATATTATTGACACTAACTCTTACGGTTTCTCATGAATTGGAATGAGGAAATAAGTCAAAATTAATTTGCATTTTCGTTTAGCAATTGACAATTGTAGAGAGTTGCCTGAATATTTAGTACCTCAATCCTCATTTTTATATACCTGTATTGAGTTTGAATCATGCTTTTCCTTCCCAGGCAGAATTATAATTTTCTTTTTTAAAAAAACTGTGGCCTACATTCGTTTGTATTGAAGAATTACACAGCATAGAGCTGACAGGGGTCTACTTGGCATCAAAGGGAAGTTAACCTTATTTGCTTCCTTCTATTATGCCCATAGGGTAATACTATGACAAGTGCAGTTCTTTCATCGAACCAAATTCGCCAGAATTTTCACCTATGACTGATCAATAAGTTGGGAAGAAATGTATCTTCTCCAAATCGGGAAAATTAATGTTTGCTTATTAAGCTTTCAACAAAACATCCTTTCTTGGAAGTTAAATTACAAAATCGGATATTCTTGACTCAGCGTTGACAGTTCAGGAAAAGAGCGTGTATCTGACGGAAAATGAATTTTATACGCTTTGAAACTCTAATAATTACATTACGAACGAGTGATTCCGAGAGCTGAAATCAGCATTGATGTATATTCTAAGAAAATTTTTGTGATGGACTTAATACAATTTTTTTTGCCACTGTTTATTAAATGACATGTTCCTTTTTTATTGCAGTGAATGGTGCAACAGTACTGATATTCTATCGTCGCAAGAAGCTGCGTCACCTAGTAAATTTCGTCCTTCTTCTTGACTGTCTTTCACATATTGTTTTGTGTCTCTTCTGTATTCCGATTCATCTCGTAACAGGTGAGTAATGAGAAAAGCTGCCAATCTGCCATGTTCTATTTTTAAACGAGGAAAACAACAATGCATAACATACGCCAGTCACGTTGTGTTTACATACATTCCAATGCAGGTCTTTGTTGTCTCTAATTATTTTGTCTGCAATTCAATATTACAATAAGAATAGGATGTCAAGCAAATTCAGTCAAAGTCAGGGTCTAACGAGGACAAATGGCAATATTAAGAAATATAAGCCTGGTACAATATTTTGTGGGATATTGTTTCTATTACTGAAAAGCACGGAATACACAAAAGCAATAATCTAAAAAGCAAGTTGCTCAAGTTTATTCTGTTCTCTTTGATGTCTTTCCCGAAATTACTACGAAACTAGCATTTAATAAGGCCTATCTACCTAACATGAATTGATTAATTTATTGAAGTATGATTTCGGAGGGTTCCGTCGATTTCTGAAAGGTTGGCAAAATGAGAAAATGAAAATCAGTTCTCAGCAAGAGATTTATTGTCAATTCGTAATGAAGTTGTTTCCCATATATGAAGTTTTTTCAGAAGTTATTGCAGGCTCCCTACTACATCAAACCAGCTAGACATTGGTTAAACGCTAAAACTAATTTTGGGGCCATGTCACCCCAGGAATTCAATTTAATTTTCCTCAAAGTAGGAAAGTTGATCACCGGAACTGCGTTTTTACCTAGTTTCCCATGTCAAGTTAATTCAGATTGAGTTAGGACAAGGTGGGGCTAGGACTTGAGAAGTGAACCAACTGGTCATATTTTTCCAAAAACTCAGCATCTTAATAAGTACTACGAAAGATGGGAAACTGTTTTCTTCTAACTTTCTCCTTAAACTTGTTTCATCATTTTGTCAAGATGAAGTTGAATTTCCTTCAAAATTTGTGGTAGGGAATGGAAGAGCATAACCCTGTAATTTTCATTATGTACAATATTCATTCTGTCTGCTCTCCCTAATATAACTTTATTTCTACGGAGAAAAATCCAGGAAAAGATGTACCCGCTGCTGATAAGAATCACACGCTGATCCTCACGTGTGGTAAATGTGATTGTAGTTTTGAATTTGCTAGTTTTGCCATTTCTAAGAACATTCATTATCAATCAAATGAGCCGTAGTCAGAACCGCCATTAAATTTTTTTAGAAGCTGATATCCTTTGGAGAAACCTCATTTCGAAAAGACAAATTGAGAATGGAGCTTCCTGCTGCGTTAGCAAACTCAAAAACTTTGATTAAGATTTTTTCTACGACTTAAAATTTAGTTCTAGCTCGATAAACAAGGTTTATAGCTCGTAATTACGTACTAATATTGCATAGCAAATGTTTTCAACGCAAATCATGCGTGCGGATATATAAGCCTTGTTAAACAAATTGGGACTTGAAATAGATAATAAAAGCATGCTTAACAAAGCGTTGAACTTTACAACTTTTACTTCCTCTTCGATAGGCATTAAATTTTATTTCAAAATCAATTTGGAGATTGAACCTATTAGATATAGCTTATATGGTATAAAAGATAACTACCTTTCTTTACAAAATCCAATGCAAACGTTTCAAAATGGATGAATATTCTACTCAACTTTTATTATTTACAACACACCATAAATTCACCATTTGCTTTCTTTGAAGGTTAATATAAAGCTTTATAGCCATTATAGACCAATCTTCCACACTATAAGTCTAGACAGAGAGTAAGCCTATAATTGGAGTCTGGTCGTTTGCTTGTTAGATAACTTAAAATGCAAATTATTTATGCTGACTGCCCCCGTGTGTAATTCATCCAATTAGGCAAATCCTTGCTTTCACTATAGATCATACATCTTTTATTTCTATTTATAGTATGGAGTGGCTCATCATTTGCGCCAATTCCACCAACCGGTAATTTATTGGGACTAGTCAGCCTTCATCAAGTTATTGGAAACTTTGTAAACCTTTACAGCACATTTCTCACCGTTTCAATCGCCATCCTCAGATACAGGTAAATATAACCTTTACGTCATATTCAGTTGATATTTGATGATGTCAGGCTTATAATGACGCGACATCATACCAGAGGCTATAAAATAGATCAAAGAATTTTTGGTCAACTGCTCGTCTCTTGAATCCATGTGTAAATGACGCGACCCTTCGTTAAACAGATTCTATTGAACTTTCCAATAGGCGACTGTGCTGGAAAAAGAAGGACAAGTTCTCAACCGTGAACGCTTTGAAATGGTCAGTGTCCAGCGGGATATTAGCCATTGGAGTGACACTTGTTCAGTTCTATTTTCTCATGCTTCCCGAAGGGGATAAAAGGATTGCCATCATCTACTTCGTTAAAATTTCACTCATTCTGCTTGCCGTAAGTACCTTTTAGCTATTTATAAAACTCCTACATTCATCACATTCCAGACAAATAGAATGACGCGATAAGGGCATGCTATCGCCGTTTAATTGCCGATTCAAATGTAACGATTTGGTAATGGCGTGCTGAATAAATTAAATGGCATATTGCTTCTGGGTGTTATTTAACACTGCTTGACAAATAGAGCTTTCATAATACCTACGTAATATGTATGTAATAATACGTATGTAATATGTGGTGTACATTATTGTTCAAAGACTTGTGGGGAAGGAAAACACCCATCCCCACAACTGAGGTCATTCAATATTACGTGAACCAAATTAGTTTTATGAACATAAACCGGCAAAATGAACATTGTTGTGGAATTTAACCCAAGGTAGAACACATGGAGAAAAACAAAAAATATGTCTTTAACCGTTCATATTTCCATTTTGAAGCTCCCAAGGACCGTCAACAAAAACACAAATAACTTATTTACTGTAACTTATAACTGTTTAGGTAACAGCAAATGTTGTTGTTGTTGGATAAGTCAAGGTGGTTAAACTAAAAAAACAATAATTTTATCGTATTTTTAGTTCAGTTCAGCATTTTGTGGAGGAGAAAGAGAAAGCAATGAATGTTTTAAATTAAACTATTTTAAGCTCGGCATTCCATCGAGAACGATTGATTCCTAAAATACATTTGTTAGTTATTTTTAATTGAAACTTACGTGATTTACCAAATTGCTTTCCTCGAACTACTTGCGCCGAAGGCTATTGAATAGTTTTTCACTGTAATAATATGGTATCTATTATGTACCTTTCCAATATTCTTGACCTGACCTAGCAATCCGTCATCATATATTTCATGTATAATGCAAACGGAACAGCTTGGCATTCTGACATCTGGCTATTTATTTTAAACAATCGGAACTCTGTTACAGATGGTACCTGACAGCCATACAGTAAATTAGAGCACGTTACCTGAAGCATGAATTGCCAAGTTCCTCAGCATCAGCAACAATGACTAGCGGCCATGACCGATTTTACTGAATTCGTAGGAGGCGGTTCTTTCATCCTTCCAATTCTAAAATAAAACCGTCAGTCAAGTCAGGTAGCTGGCATGATGTTTTTGAGGGGTTGCCTACGAATTAATTAGCTTTCTTTTAATGCCTGCTTCACCTTGTACTACCAAACGGGAAATGAAAGTCCTTACGCTATGCTGTCACTACAAGAGAAAGTAAGGGAATGAGATAGCCTCAAAATATCATATGGGAAAACCGTAAAATTTATATGATGAGTGCTGATTACGTGTTCATCCTCATCAGTCAAATCTGAGCACTTCACAAATGCCGAAGTTGAAATCTGTTTTGCAGCTTTATCTCTGTCAGGACTTTCTGCTGACCTAGTTTCGGGAATCTCTACCGAATCCTTTGAATTCAAAATTTATTATCGTCATTATCTCAAACAAGTCAACGCTCCATTATTCTCAATAACGTTTCCATTCCACTCTGCTGCAACTCATAATGTAATTGCATTCAATATTATATATATCTTTAGCTTTGACTCATATCCACAAACAATTCAGATTTTGAAAGAGAAAATATGCTTTCATATTCTCATTTCACAGTCATAAGGACAAAAGCACCCAGTTGACTGCAATCGCAATATCATATTCCCATCTCCCGCACACGGAAAGTGTAGCGATACACAACGAAAAACAAAGGGATTTGCATTGTCAACCCACTTAACTTGCTCCTGTAATCTGAAGATGTTTACATAGATTTCGCTTAATTTACCGTATTTTTTGCGTAAGTATGAGCACATGAGCAAAAGTTAAAGAGTGTAACAGAAAAAGACTTTCACATAGATTGCCATGAGGTCATCGACCCATTTCCTCTCATTCTATCTTATCCAAAGACAAAACGTAAAGAAAAATACTTTTCTACTTTTTTACTAATCTTTTCAACTTTCAATGAATTTCCGAGATAGGAATCTAACGCGATGATTTTTTTACAAAGAACTAGCTCATGGGACCAAGTCTGTAAGTAAGAATTGTTTCAAAGTTTTGGAGAGAGAAAAAAACTGGCTGTTGTAACTTTTATTGATAATCAAGAAGAGTTAGATTACAAAATGGACTTTTCTTCTTAGAAACGCCATAGATTTTTTTATCCTTCTTTCATCAGAGTTGTTCTCTTACGAGTTAAATGTCCTCATTCCGAGTCAACCTCAAAGAGAGGAAGTCGATTTTTAAGAAACACACACTTTGGTAATTATTATGAATGAGTCACGTCTGGAAAGTGAAACTTAATTCAAATGAAAAGAAATCAGAAAAGTTTTTCCTTTCAGAAAAGGATGCTTCTCATTTCCTGTAATATTTGCTCACTGTTGCATGAACTAATTCTTAAATTAAACATCCTGTTTATTACGTTGTAATGACATAATGCAAAATTAAAAATGTTACCAAGTCGTGTGCTTACGTGTGCATACCCAATAATTTAATTATTTGCCAGCTAATTTGAACATTATTACTTTTTATTAAATTAACAGGTAGCAACAGTATTCTTTTGCTACATTCGAGTCTCCCAACGCGTGTGGGCAAACACAGCAAACCAGGAGAAAATCATGGACCCCGCGAAGCTCAAGAAATCTCGAAGTGTGCACCTCAAGGCGACGATTCATAGCTGTGTGCAAATTGCCCTTGTAATTATTACGGTGACACCACACTTGTACCTACAAGCCCTGGAGTTGTTTGCCGTCTCGTCGAGTGATGTCCAGCAGCCGTTCTTGAGTAGTGGAGGTGTTGGTGGGATGGACCATATTATCTCCGCCGAACCGGTTGTTCAAGCTGCCTCCCAACAACAGCAACATCATCAACCACTTTTGAGCATAAACTCCGCACAAATCGTACCCGAAGCTGCTGCTGCCGGGTGGATTGATACCACTTTGTCCTTTTCTCGCCATCCACATCACCATGAGTCTTTGAGTGGAAGCGTAAACACTGAAGCCTTTGAAATCATTAACAATACAAACACCACTGATGGAAGTGGCAGCAGCAATGGTGACAGCGGTGGGGAAAGGGGAATCCCAATCGGCATCTCTGCAACGACTGCCGACCAGTTGACATTCTTTGGAGCCAGCAACCTAGCAAGACTCATTGCCATTACGGTGAACTACGCATTGCTAGCTTTGGGGTAAGTGAGAGAAAGTTTGTTTTGTAGTAGAAAATAAAAAGCTGGGCTGAATGCAATGTGATTCTCACGGTACATAATATTTGCATTTATACATACGCCTCCACGTAGTACAGAGTTTTTTAAAAGAAACTCACAAAAACATGCACGGGTGCTTCCTCTTCTTTTCTTGCTAATATCTGCATTTTTTCTGTCAACAAGGGGAAGCTTTATCTTAAATGTAAATATTGTTGGAAAATTCAACAGCTTTGCTTTTTAAAAACATGTACGTAATTCAAGGAGGTAATTTTTAACAATTATATAAAAAGGAATCCCAACTGCGGAGAAAGAGTTTCTACGTTTCAACTTCAAAAAACGCGTGGCATAAAGAACTACGAACATCAACCGAGGTGAACGAGGTCAAGAGCCCCCACTGGAGTTACATCTACATCTAATATATTATTATTGTTCTGGGAAAAACATTAACACTTTCTTGTTGGGGCTGATTAACACTTCTTTTATATATTCGGCCCGATCCCAAATTTCCATCTTCCTTGTTTTTGACATGAGAAACAGTGCGTAACAAGATAGGGTAAAACTTCCAAATTGAAGAAGAGTTATGGTAAATAGACATTTATTATGTAACTCTTGCCAAAGAACTTTTAGGGATACTTCGAATGATTTGACATGGAAAATCATCCATCTTTCTTTTAGTTTTCATTTTGGTTTCCCTGTCTGTCTGAGCTTCTTTAGGGTTTCTCCTTGTTACTTTGATCTTTGAAAGTTTACCATTATAAGTTCAAGCGCGTGCAGACTATGGTTTGTTATCCTTCATCCTATCAAACATTTTGAAACGACAGGAGGAATGAAATGATGTATCAATAACCCATCAAACAAAACAAATAAACCTATAGCCTTTACCGCAATGCAATGTTTAGTACAATTTCCAGTCGGTAGTTTATTCTGCTGTACAGATATACTTTATTTCTAGTAACTTTTAGATATAATTTAACGCTCTTGTTTATATAATTACGACAAGAGATCAAGTCTACCCTTAATTACTGCAAAGCGTCATCACTTTTAAACTCTTCATGAGAGATGCCATCAGCAACAAAGAACAAAGGTCGCGCATTTCTGGTTTTGTGGTTGTGCCATTGACTTATTTCAGCTAGTTCTTGTTAAAACTTTGCCTTTTCATTTGTATTCGAAACTTATTGACACTCTAGGTGGTAGAGAGATAGTGAAGTACGCAAACATGAGAACATGAGGTGAGGCATGATGAAGTATCAGTTGAATCCGTGTTGTGGTTTCAATGGTTTGCTTTCACCTCATTATAACACACGAAACGTATGTGTCCTTGTTTGCATGAGTTTCTAGGTAGAGAAAATGAAAATAATATGGCTGATTTAAGAAGGCCGATGTATCAAACGAAGCAGAAAAACGGATGTCATGCCTTCCTACAAGGCTAAGAGTGAATACGCATCGCATATTCATGTAAGAATGATTTGCTGGATTGCTTTGATTGCCCAGCGTAAGCGTAAGAAAAGTTACAATCACATTCTCAGTATTTATCGACCTAAGTCATAATCATACGTGATAAAGCTACGTCAAATTGGCTTGTCCTATATTGATAAGAGAAGAAAGACGTAAAAGGAAACTTGCGACTTTAGATTTTCTAAATTTAGAATAAAAACTTACATCATTAGAATAAATGGCACAAATTTTCAATAGTTAACGCCTCGTTGGATACATTATTTTCGAGCCTTTGGATGGCACAACTATTGTAGTAGAATCGAATATGCGTCTAACAAGTTTCAATTTGCATAAGAATTATTTTGTGTAATACGTACTTTCATGGAAATATAAGGCATAATTTGCAATTTATGCATCGGTAATTGGATGGGATAAGAAGTCCTGATTACCCACTTCTTCTCAAAAAATTGTTTTGGTCATGGTGAAAATTTTGAAAATATGAATCCGGCTATGACGTTGGCAGTTATATGACTTACGATAAGCGTTTCAAAATTTGCTTCAAGGAGGAAGGGAAGTTTGCAAATGTCAGCAAACAATGGTTCATCAGCAGCCAAAATCCGACGTATTTTTTCAACTAAATTATGCATGTATTGCGCATATTTTATTTTGCGACACAAAATAAATTCATTTCACGATTCATTATGCACTCATCCTACTTTTGATTTCCAGGATGCCAAACTTCCGTTTTTCTGGTCGAACAATGCATAGTAAATCATGCGAATTCTTATATGATTGAGTATGATAATACCCGTTTTTAAAGCACAACGCATATTTGAACAAATACAAACTAACTACGTAGACACATGCCTGCAAGCATGTTGTTTACGATTCAGCTTCGATATGTTTGTGTAGCACTGTCCTAGGAACATGGATAATAAAAACATAGAAATGGAAATTTTAGAAAGGAATTTGAGTGCGCTTGGAGTGAAATCATGATATGTCTTGTGGATCCACGTTGCCTGCCGTGTGACAGCATGTTTGCATGGCTGCTACAAAGATATTATGGGACGAATATATATTGTGCAGAACTTTGTCGAGACTTTTGCCAGTTCTGTAATAAGCCGAAAGGCTTCATGTTATAGATATGATATTTATTTTATTTACTAACTACTGACTAAAGTTTTCGGTTCATTTTGCTCGTCTGTCTGTCCATGGGGGCGAGATCTAGGATCACGAGAGTTGATGAATTGTTTTAAATTTTTTACTTGTCGACAAATGTGGCATTGAAAATTTGTGCTAAATGATGTGCTAAAAATCAAACACCTGAAGAAAAGACACCGTGCATGAAACAAACTGTAAAAACGACGAGAAAGTCACAGGTTGCCCCAAATCATTGTTTTTATTTGAAACTGCCAGTTGTCTGCATCCATTTTGTAAGTTTATTTATTCCAACCGGCATTGAGAGACGGGTGCGAGTGGCAGCGAAATGGAAATGTTTCTTTGTTCTGTTCATGTACATTATTATTGTGCTGAATGGAATGTTTACAAGGATTTTCTTACACGCTTATACATTTAACAATGCATCAAAGTAATATTAAATTCAATTAATACTATTATATTGCAGTTTTGAATCAAGTTTTCTCAAGAATAGCAAAAGTTGCGACACTGGCGAAGCCTATAATATGCTATACGTTTTCCTTGGAATTAGACTCGCATTAGTACTCTTTGTGATTAGAAGTGTAGCAATTATGTTTAAAATATGTATATTGTATTGTTTTGCTATTCCATGTGAAGTGAGCCAGTTCCCTTTTCATAATGAAGTCATTGTATTAAAATTACTAAATCGTTTCGGCTTCAATTACACACTTTATTCTGATTGTAATGTTTAATTATCCAACGATATGTTTGCAAAATGCACATATTTTATAAACAATTTTTTGCCTCTTAAGGATAAAGTTTACAACAGAAAAGTAAACCAGGTTAAGCTTAAATCTTGGTTTTAAAGCTTACCTGTCACCCTTAGTATATACCACAAGCAGAGCTATTGTGTCGCACTATTTGAACTCTCAACCTCTTTTTTTGGGTTTACATAATCTTTTGCTTGAAAGCATAAAATTTTTCATGCTCCCTTCCTTCCAAAGCCATACTTCAAAGCACACATAAAATTACGCAAAAAGCTGTTGTTGTTTCCTTTAAAGTGTTTCATCCAACCAACCCCACAGAAAAGATAATGTAGTACATAATACAAAATCCTTTGTGCATCATATCATATTATTTGCTCTTCACTTTTTTCTAAAAGGAATGCGTGGTTCTTAGTCGTGACCATCAACGACTTTTGCGGTTTTTGCTTGTTAAGAGGTCAGAGGAACAGAAAAGAGGAGTTCATGGCCAAAAAGCTTTCACCCAACATTTTTAAAACCCTACAAACTCTCTGAAAAAAGTCCTTTCCCAGCATTCACTGCATGAGTGACATTCATCCGTCCATTTTTATTTTCTTCCTTGGCTTAGTCGCAGTCACTCATAACGGAAATCCTGCTGATATGCTTTCACCACATACTTTCACTCGGTGATATGAAGCGAGATACAAGCAGTGTGCGACGCAGAAGAAAAACTGCTCTTTGTTCCACTTTACATAATACTCATAAACAACTTTCACGCTTTCCATTAAATGTACTCACTCAACATACACCGGAGCAGAAAAAAGTATCTGTTGAATTGCTAAACATTCAAGGGACGAGTTTCACACACGCGTAGACATTCGTTGTACATACATACATTTGCATTTTTACATATAATACATCGGGTACTCTATATTGGTCTCTCTTCAGTAAGCAGATGAAAGGAGGCTTTAAAAATGCTCAAGAGAAAGTTAGTTTCTCTATCATTCTCCATCTCAAACATAAGCGACTCGTTTACACGCTGGTTGCACTTCAGAAAAAAAAACTTTTCGCAATACACTTCAGCTTGTTGACACTCAGAAACTTTCTCTTTATCAAATAACAGTGAGTGATATTCCTGTGGCAGAAACAAGGGGAATGTTACGCTACAACAGAAACAGACATATACAGAATATATTAAAATTAAATATTATAACAGTATAGCCGCAGCGGGTGCTGATGAAAATATACTCTGTAAAATTTCATTGTATTATAATGAGAAGAGTTTATAAAGTGGACAATTTCTTCACTGTCTCCAAAAGAGCTTTCATATTTCATATGATGATGCTCATCATAATCAAAAAAGTTTTCTGACAAGCATGATAAATACAGACCAATACATTACCTCGTTATTTCCATGTCATACTAACATTTTTTCATTTCTTTACTTTCGCCCAAAGTCAATGCCTTCTCTCCCGGATACAGCCTTTGAGTGATTTGGATCATTCTTCAGAATATTTATTCAGTTCCTTTTCTGTCATTGAACGAGCAAAGTTTTACAATTGAATTGAATTGGATTGCCTTCTCCATAATAATTTTCATTTCAATAGAAGAATATCATAATATTAGTATATGTGGTAAAGAAATATTTGATCGCCTTGGTGTGCTCGTAGAGTCAAGAAGGGAGTCTTCTTTTCTTTCTTCTCCGGAACGAAATATATTAAGGGTTCTGAATGGAAAGGCGGGTTTGTTGCAGTTGGAGAAAAAGGATATCATATCAAATCGTTATCATGTGTCATGCCTTTTTCTCTATTGAGAAAGGTGATTGACATTTTATTGTAGCTTTTTGTAAGGAACAACGCTGCGGTTTAGGTTTAGAATCGCTCGTGCATGGTGAACTAGCCTCTTACGTTTGAACCTTCCTTTGAGCGAAATCCTGTCACAGTGAAATCATCTAATATGCCACGCCGGCCGTGCAAGGATATGTATGTGATATACTCCTTGTTATTATTTGCACTAAAGCAATTTATAAGGATGGCATAAACACACGTGGAATACCCTCCAAAACCATTGCAGTTCTTGTGATTGATGGCGTCAGCCAATCGGATTCAGGTCATGGCCTTTGAAAGCTTGTGACAATAATCGCATTGAGCTAACTGGAACATTGAAAGCTCATTAGCATTTTAGAATACACATGTGCACGTACACACACGTTGTTTTAACTGCAGTCTTAAACTTTAACATGGATGAACGAACATCACCCACACGTCTCTTCGGACTGGGAAGCTTAGTTGCACGAGCTCATGATAAGTCTTGCTCGTCATTAACCTAATTATTTGGGGGTAGCATATGCTTAAAATATTGCAAAACCTGCTCTAATTTACATCCGCTTAGCTCTCCCAAATTCAGCTGGGAACATGGTAATGGTTTTGGGAACCGAGCTGCGCTCCGCTTGCTCGCTTCCACCTACACCGTCCTCATTATTGGCAACGTCATTAAGAATACTGACAAAGAAGGGAATAGATCAATCAGGGTTATTGATATCATGGTGGGGGAAACATGCAGCGTGACGTGAGACCTGACGCGTGATGTCTATTTGCTTAGTGTAACATTTGGTCGTTGGATTTATTTGAATGTTTTTTCGTTTCACTCCTCCAAACCAAACAAGGTTTAAAAGTGGATTCTATCGTAGTCATCTACTGTTATATATATTAGCAAGTATTACTATATCCGGAACTTGTTCACAGAGTGTCTTTTCATGTTCACTCAATCAATTGTTTTTCCTTGTTTGAGTTTGTTGGTAAAAGTGACATTACGAAATGGCACTCATATTGATTTACCATTGAGCATGTACTATTCATTATCTTGTCGTAAAATGTTAAAGTTCAATGAAAAGGCAGCGCATTGTAAATTATAGCCAATTAACTATTCATGACTTTATACACAACTTAATATCATTCTCCGTGATTATATGCATGGCACAGGTGAGTGAATAGATTCAATTAGCATACCACCACCGTGTACTCCCAATGTTCTTTCAAACCAACCCAACGAAAGTGGTTGAAACAGCACTCAAACTCTTCTCATTTGTGACATTCGCTCACTTTCTCTATCCATCCTTTCTAGAAACGATAAAAGAGAGAAAAACCATCGTGCATGTAGAGGTAGAGGCATACTTACTTAATAATATCGTTCCAACGCTGCGCTCGTAGATATTTAGCTCAAGTTTTCATGCTTGCCCGCACTTATATTTGACGATCGTCAGAAATGACATCTATATTGGGTCTCCTCTATCTAGCTCTGCATTAAAAAGAAGAATGGAGCATACGCCACGCGTGCTCATAATTCTAATCATCATTATATTTCGCAAAATGGAACTGCAAAGCCTGCTACTTATTGGAGATCTCTAATGAAATAGTTACGTCTGTTCTGCTGCTCATGCCGCGCTGCAAGAACGGCACATAATGTAGGAAAGAGGATGAGTCAAGAACTGAATAATCCGATTTTGATGAATGGCATAAGTCAACGAGAAACTTGCCAAAGTAGGTATTTTGCTAGAGACCAAAGGATTCTTTCCGACATTAATTCTTTGATTGTTACCGTACCGGCAAATGTTAAGACCGGAAAGAATTTCGCTTGAGTTGCAGAGGGAACAAATGAGAAGTGCCAAAATGTTGGAAAGGATTATAATGTTACAAATTATTTTTATTTGGTTGGTCTCGTCGTGATATACTAGCCGAACAGTGGCCACGTTGCATTTCAGCTTTGCCACGTGATGCTGCTCTTATGAAGAAAGGTTAGGGTTGAATTTTTTGAAAATAATTATTATGCTGTGGATTTAACTTGGCAAAGTTAGAGGTTTCAATTACTTATGAAATGTTTATGTAGTCACATGAAAAGTTTCATGAGGCTCAACATAAATGAATATTTTGTAGGACTTTTAACTAAAAATAGAATAAATTGGTTTGTTTCACGGTGTATTTTCCGTCAAACATATAATTTCCAGCGTGTCCCGATGTGCCCCACGATAAAAAAACGTAGATGCTCCACTTTCTCTCTCGTTCGTAGTGGTTCTTTCTTCTTTTTTCTGGATGCTGCATGTAAAAACCGACAATATTAAACAAACCAAGCCCCGCAACGATTTACGAAGGTTTTTATTAGACGCACGTAGCCTCTTTCAGAACTCTTTGATAATGTCGCATTCAGCACAATAAAAATGTACTGAAAGTTTCCTATTCTCATCATCTGAATCACCACTTTTTAATAGTTTTCTATTCGTTACTGTCTACCTATGCAATTTCCTGTCTATTCCTCAAATTGTTGGATGGTTGTTGGAACGTGTAAACATAAAAATATAATTGGATTGAGATGGAAATAACAATTTTATGTTTTTGTCATGCCAGATCATCCTACTTCCTGCTTTTTTTGCCGGTTGTGAATTTCCTCCAGGCTCGTAATACGTTACTGACAATTACATCGTGCCCTGTTTGCATAATGTGAATATCGGCGCTTTTGTAACTGTCTTTTTTGGAATGGGAATGAAAAATGTATTTCACTATGAAAATCTGAGAAACCATCTTAATACGATAACGAATAGTGAAAACTAGTCAAATTCACTGCAGCGGCTTCATCACCTTTATTAAAGTATTTTTAACAACAAAGAAAGCGCCTCTGAGAAATTCTATTAGTAAATTTCTGGAATTGCTTAATGTAAAAAAAGTGCTTGTAACTTGCAATACTAATAGTAATTCCTCACCAAAGCTTTCTTCCGAGAAATCATTCAACCCAGATTCGCAGGTGTTGATTTATCAGCCAAGTAAAGTTATTGACCTATGATTTTTCAAGAAATGTGATAAAAATCCGTAAAATAATTTGCTGCGACAGCTTTTTTTAACAACTCTATAGAACATACATTTGTAGTCACAGCAGTTGTGGATATATATTTATATCAAGTTTTTATAAAATGCCTCCTGTAGCAAACAAATGCGACCCGAATCCTTCCAACAGATTTTTGTGTCTTCTCTAGACAACAAATGTTATTATTAGCTGCCACAGGCAATTGGGGACTCGTCTCATTCTTGAACTAACCAGCGGTCCGTGTATGGATGCGCATTTTCTCCTTAAAAGACAAACAAAATGCAAGTAAAGCAGGAGAAAGTGTTACAAGCAAACAAAACCATATGTCATCATGCATTTTACCATGTTTACAAGAAAATTTAAGGGGACACAATCGTATCTTGTTCTTTTGGCACTATTACAACTTTTACTTCCACACCAGTGGCTCGAGTTCTAGTGTACACTGCACTGAACAGCTAGCATGCACTTTAAGCTTTTCTACACGAGCTCCTTTTATGCATTTCTGGTAGTTCATTTAGAACTTTTTGAGGATAAAAAGTATTTATTTCCCTGTGCAACTGGCATAGAATACAATCACAAATCCACCCATTTGCAAACTGTGTCATGTCACTAAACAGAAGGATTTTCGATGCGAATCCGTCTTTTAAATGAAAGAAATAACGAGATAAGGTTGATACTCCAGAGAGCGAGAGCAGAAATGCATTCTTCTTACGAGTCGTCATCATTATCATCCATGTAACAAAAAAGACATCAGTTCTCACTTGGTTAAACACATTTACTCCGTTGCATTCCACGCCACACAGAAAGCTCTTCTTGGACAACCATGCAAAGATTCATGAGATGATACCGTATTAAAATGGTAATACTGCAGAAACTGTGCAATTTCACTCATCTTTACTGTCTTTAACCCACTTGCAGTTTCCACCTCGGCGCACACAACAATTGTAATAGTGTTAACAAGAGAGTGAGTCAGTATGTTACCCAAATGTGGACCAGGAAGAAGAAATATAGCTATCCTGAAGGTATATCTATCTTCAGGGAAAGTTGTTAGTGTTATGTTAGTTGTTTGTAATTGTCATAATAAAAAGAACTGGAATAACTGAAGTAAAGGAGCAATAATGCTCACTTTAGCACAGGAAAACGTGTGGTTATGCTTGCTGATTTTGACATACCATTTGAAAAGCTTATGGGTCTACATGTAGCAGCACAGCAAATCGTTTTATTTTGCCAACTAAAAACAAAGATTTTACTACTTCTGGTAATGTTGTTGTTGATGATGCTGTAAAAAGCTTGGAGATTAGTGCTTATATGCGTGCACATGTATGTATTCAGCACACACTTTTCCTTTCTCTAATGGTTGAGCTAGTTAAAGAAATAAATGTACCTAAGCGTTCAGAGGATCATTTTTGCAAGTGGGTAGGATGCTCAGGCCTAAATAAGGCTGCCGGTTCATGTCCTCTTTATGACTGGAACTGTGTAGAATAATGGTGAGGAGAGATGTGGTGGCAGGCGTCAAAATATTTTATTGGATTTTGCATTTCTCCCTCAAGAATTGAACTATTTACAACTTTCTTATATGGAGAAAAGAAAACGGAAGTAGGTTAATGCCTCTCACTTGTGAGTCAGTGAGAGTTGATGGAATATACAGGAAGAGAGTGGAAGGAAAGGGGAATTTTTGTAATACAATATATACAAAGAGACGGGTAACAAGACGAAGACGGTGAAAGATAGTCACATCACGTGTTGCAATACAATCTGGAAGCTTTGTCTTTTTCCACTGCTCAAAATTCATTTTTGTCAAGGCTCTGCATGGAAATGGCTGGAAGCAAGATAAATCGAAAAAATAAAAGGATTCACGTGCAAAGATTTTCGTGAAAAGGTGGTGGTGGTAGCAAGAATTGGATTAATTTGATATTCAACCCACCACTCATATTTTATTGAGCATTTTTCATAAGATGGTTTCACCGAATCCATTTAAATCCATATTATGGAATTGAGTTCCGTTAAACAACTCCTATTGCTCTATATCCGGAACTTCGATTGAACTCTGCCTCCAGGAGATCAATGGACGATGATGGGAAACGGAGTTTTCAGAATCTCCTTTTAATGCAATCAATACATTCTCTTTTGATCCTGTTATAGTTACTATTTTAGATTTGTGGGCGTTTGTATAGGTTTTTTTCGAGTGCAGAACGAAAATAGGGAGAAATGAAAGTGAAATATTCCTGCTGCACACAACAGTAACAGTAATGTTGTCAAAACCATTGGATTCATTAGTTGGGTGCAATTCCAAATTGGTCCCAACAGAGCTATTTATTCTCTGTTGTTGATAAAAACTTTTTGTTCAATTATCGATTTTGCTTCCAAGAAGTAATTACAACAAGAGGCAAAGTGGAGAAATACTTGTTTTTCGAGTAAACTCTTAATGCACTTGGACAATAATTATTATTAGAAAAGGCAATCAAATGCGTTTTTGCTTTGTAATGGGAAATTGGCATGCATCTCTTGTTATGGGATCAATTTGGCAAATTTATTTATACAGCTTGCAGTAGAATTCCATTCATGTAGTTTTAGTTGCGTATTTTCTTTGAGAATCACATTACATTGCATCTTGGAACATGATGATCACGTTCTTATTCAGCTGTAAGGAAAGTGGAGAAAGTCATTAATTTCATTGTTTGTTTATGTTCTCCAGGACTCCCTGCGCATACATTGCGTCATGCCACAGATTCCGGGAACAGTTTGCCTCCATCCTTTTTAGTCATGTTGGGAACTCTCCCCAAAACTCCACATGTCATCATCAGCACGGTCATCACGGGCACAGCAGCCCCGGTCACAAGAATCATCATCATCACCGTGACCGCTACTATCATCATCGAAGCACAACTGGTGGAACTCAAGATGCCTGCTTTTCCTCACCTCTGACCCGAGCTGATAGAACAGGCACAACCACACTACATAACCACTCATCCATGATTTCAAGTAGCACCGGTCGAACCAACAGCATACTTGGAAACGGGAGTAGCATCCGTGGAGAATCTGTTTCTATATCCATATCTGCCAACACGACAAATTCACGCTCGTCCTTCAGTCACTCCTTCAAATCCCGCAATTCCATGAGGAAAAGTAGTGTCTGTGGGAGTAGCACAAAGAGGAGAAAGAGTAGTAGCACAGGTGTTGGAAGCAACACAGGGAAAGGGCTTCTTGGTGTGTCTGCTGCTGCTGACTCCGTTTTTCTAGAGTCTGACTCCGCATTGATTCTTGATCAAGACTTGAGTAACGGAAGCAGCTCAACTGGTAACCTCAAACGAAGCACACCTAGTCCCACTGGAGGTGATGAGGTCAGTGCCCGTGGAAGTTCGGGAGAACTTGTGGCAAAACATTGTTCTAGCAGTCCCCTTCCATTAACTGTTGTTACGACTATCACCGGCAACTCCACCAACTTGCATACTTACCACTTACAGAGTTATGGAGGCTATGACTGTAACACGGATCTGGGTCAATTGGTTTAAAAAAACGTGGAGAAAAGAAAGTTGGGAGCGAGACGAGTCATCTAATTTCTTAACTTTTGCTACTTAAGATTTTTCCGAAGATAAAACTGTAGACATTCTCTTGACACTTTTAACTTCTTTAGATGCATCTCTACATGCTCTACTTTGGCAAAGTGTTGAATTTAAGGATGAAATGAATCAGTGCCACGTGTACCTTTATAAAATAATAATTTTAGTGTAATGATGTCATACAATCAGATAATATTTATTATGTGTACCTGTCGATGATTGCCGAATGTAACATTGGGACTAGCAAAACGACCAGAGATGACTGCCGAGTTAGTGAATGTATGGAAAGAGTTGAAGGTTATTTAGTATTATAAACTGGAAAGCCAATTATAGAGGGTAAGCAATCCACATTGGATTGAAAGATGATCCAACTTGGATCACGATCACGTTTCAGTATTTTGTCAAGAAATGGATACTAGTCATTATTTACTAGTGTTTAGTACATAATTAGAAGATGGGAGTAAATGATAATATTTTTACACGTGAGCTCTTTTATAGCAAAGTGCATCGGAAGACTGGCTGTACTCGGTTGTTGTAATTTCTACATGAAAAAAGAGAAGGCCAATTGGTATTGGTAGTAGTAGTATATAATATTATAATAGTCTCGTGCTTGCTAGTCTATATTTTTTCTCATGGACCATTATTATGATTGAAAGTCTATAATAATTTCATTATCTAATTACTAACGATTATTATTACAACATTTGTTACTGTATCGTGTACTAAGAAACTGCAATCAATCTTGGGGGCAATCACAATCTGAAGGAACTCCAGCAACTATAAATTATTATAAATGTTGTGCAGAAAAGTTGTTCCAAGAAGAGCGATCAATATTGAGTACTTGTCAAACATCACTTTTTTATTCCTTCAATCTTGTCTTGTATCGTTGTATAATCATTATATTATCAATCCGCCTTACAATCTAACCTTCAAAATGTTATTATGGAACTATCTGACCAAAAATATTCTTCACTACTCTTTTATATGCGTTGTACTATGTATTTATATCTCATCTCTATAAAATGGTCCATTATATTCTATTCTATATATATGTGCGTTATCATAACTTATGACTACTAATATGTGACTATGTTACTACTTACTCACTCAATTACATTTTGATGTATTATGATGATAATGCTCCTTCTTCTATCATGTTTGTATATGTGCAATGTTGATATATTAAATAATACTATATACGAGAATATTATATGGACACTTGTGAATGATGTTGTTTTAAGTAATTGAGAAGCATAGGCATATGGATGCTAGCTCATTTTGCAAATGAGATTCATAATTTAATATGCAAATGTGATGGTGAGCTAGACAGTCAGACACCTGCGTTCCATCAACGCCTGAAGGAGTGCACCCTATTGCTGATCATGTTGAGATAGAATGTGAACGGGCATAATTTTGTATGTTTATCGTAGCTGCGAAATGCATTTCGACTTTTAAAACATCTGGGATTGTGAATGGATGGTGGAATTTTTCATACTGTCTACGCTAATGCGACTTGGGATGATTTGGGATAAACCAGCGTGGACTCGGTTTTTTGCTTAATTAGAAGCAAAGGTAAATGTCATCGCATCACAGATATTTTTTAAGCCTTGAACTCTTTTTCAAATTCAAAATTTTCTTGATTTGGATTTATCTTTCGGGAATAGTCTTGTTAACGAACATTTTTCCTAAACAGTTGTTGGGATAACCTTTGCGATTTCAAACCTTCGATTTAAAAAATTAATGCATCGCCAATTTAAACTCTAACTAAATATATTTTTAGTGCATCGCATTGCAGAAGCCGGTTGTAAAATACATAAACCCGACATAAAATCGTAGGAACCTTCCTTAGTAGCAAGCTAATTTTTGACAGACTTCGATACTTTATAAATATACCACATTCAACGTATAATTTATAATCACCATAGATAGGAAAACTTCCAGTGGAATAATAAAAATAGTGACATTATTAACGCTGTCACTTGAATAAATACTTCAGATTAAATCAAATAAGCATAAGGGTACGTTTTATAAAAAACAAATTTTAACCATTTTATTGAAGTTAAAATTAAAAGAAAACTAGTGCATTGGAAACAAATCGGCTAACTCATTAATTGTAGCTAATGATTAAAAATTCCAAAATTAAATGCGTTAAGAACGTTTAGGTAAACCTAAATTCTGAATGTATCTGAAAACTTGCAACAATTGCAAGTCCGTTTTTATGAGTAAGTGCATACCGCATCTATATTCAGTTCTTGCTGCATGTTAACAAGCTTATAATGGTAAATATTTACTACGATACAGCACATATAAAATATATTAATCAAAACATGAGAAGAAGGAAGAGCTGAAAAGCTTTCTTTTGTGAGACGACATTTGTCTACTAAAATCCTGCTGGATGGTAAAAAATCACTTTTCAAGGAGCCAACAAGGAATGACGACAAAACTTCTTTCAACACCGTCGTACTTGTCTGTGTGGCATTTACCTTTAATCAATTCTCATGCTTCTCTTCTTAAGTCATATACCTAATACTTTGAGTGAGGACGTGAGTACATTTTATGCACTCCAGTATAAGATACACTTTGTGTATGTAGCTTCATTTCTCTTCCATAAAATACCCAAGACAGTTGAGTAAATTTCCCTGGAAGTACCATTTTTATCTCAAAAGCACTTATGTCCTTCTCTTCTTTGCTATTACTCAGACGCACGGAAGGACTGACGAGCTGCTCTTAATGATACAAAATGGAATGTTTGCCCTTAAGATATATTCATGGTGGCATGTCGGCACTATGCCCTAAAAATGACAGTCTAAGCCGTAACTGGGTACTCAACTCTGATTTCTGGAATATAGAACAAGATCCATCAGAATCAGATTGTGTGTTGAAATGGTACTGCATTTCACTCATTTTTCATTATTTTTTAGAGTATGGATAATTCATAAATTTTCCAAGAAAGTTGTCGCATCGAATAAAAAAATAAATGACACGTGGAGACTGTAATTCATGGACAGTTTTGGAATTCTATAGTCATTTCTGCTGCTGCAAACATTTATCAAGGCGATTTAGAAAAGATAAACTAGACAATAAATCATATTCCAAGAACAGTTTACTCAATCACGTTTCCAAATTTGCGATAAACTAAATTGCCTACGAGTGGCTTTTTGGATATATTAGTTCCCTTCCGATGTAACAATGGACGATTCAAGTTCCAATACTATAATTGAGTTGCCGTGTTGCTGATTACAGCTAAAAAGGACAGATAATATGAGCGCATTACTTTTAACAACAAACATTTTCGATTTTCAACTACTAATAAAAATACATGGAGCATATATAGCACTCGATCCCATCCAAATCCAACATTATCATCATCATCATCTTTCAACAACTTGACTAAAAATGTTGAAAAAAAGGCACGGCACGGAACAGCAAAGGAAGGCGCATTGAAATTAGAGAGACAAAAGCAACAACAGGAACAAAATGACATGTAGACAGTCAGTCACATACATTTGTATTTACAGTAGATTACAATGTACAGCATTACTACTCGATATTTTCAAGGCATTCCTCATTCACTCACTCACTCGAAAATCAGAGAGAGAGACTCTTCACAAACAAAATAACACATAATGAACCCAGAGAACACACGCACGCAAGGTATAAAAAACATGCACATAAGTAGAGGAGATGAGCTTCTAAAAAGGATATGGAAGAGAAGAAAAAAGGGCCAAAGCCAAGCCTTTAATACTACCTTACCTTTACTTTACCTGCAGAAGATAATGAAGATGAAGTCTTCACCTGAGTATGAACTAAAACATAATGTAAAAGTACACATGTAATGCATGCATTCTGCTCATGTAATTTAAGCACCAAAAAAGCCAACGCAGAGCCGGCATGACTTGATTTTGGCTTTGTTCTTAACATTATGACAGGTTAGCTGCTTCAGGACATTATTTTAGAACCCTCTTTTCGTTCCTAACTTCTTAGCAGGAATGGAAGGCAAAAGATAATGGCTCTAATAAATATACTTACCTCAACTTCTCTCTCTCTGTACAAACAACAGACTGATACATACATCGCGGCATATATAATTATATAGGTATCTTCTTCTTCGTCTGCTTTTTGCGTTGGTGTAGAAATATTAGTATAGGAGCTCTATTGTTCATAGTCAATGATAAGTACACTTACACAAAATGCATATGTGGTGATGATGATGTTGATGCAGTGGTTTGGTTTGGTTCGTGAAATATGCGATGGAAAAGCCCTGAAGGAGAAGAAGTGAAGTTGAAGACGAAAAAAATAAAGGTAGGGACCATTCCAATACATATTATACACCTTTTAGGTATATGTTGTTAGC
>LJIJ01002012.1:0-32608 GCA_001718145.1 Orchesella cincta
AGCCACTTTTTTCCCATTATGGCATTTCATTTATACGCTGGATTAACGTGCGTATTCTTAGAAAAATGGATGGACTGCAGAGTAGTGGAATTTAGGAGTGGTGGAAAAATTTTATGGTTAATTATATGCCTAGAATTTCAGGAATATGAATTGCCAAATCAGACGAAAAGGAAGAGGCAAATGGTGAGGTTATCTCGGGTTTAGGAGTTGACATAGTTGCTGTATTTGTAATTTCGTTAGTAGGACTATTCTCTGCTGTAAGTTAGAACAAGATGTAGTAAAGCGATTACGCTCCTTTGGAGGACAATTAGCGAGATTTTGTTAGTTGTTACACAACAAAGTACAAATAATAAGTAATAATATTTAATATGTAAAAAAATGAATTTTCATTTTTTTTCTTTCGAATTCGACAATTTTAATTCATAAATTTTGCAAATCAAATTAAGTTCAATTTCAATTATCAGTGATCAACCATTGTACGAAATTGCAAATAAAATAACATGTTAATTTTTTCCATAAAAGTTTATCATTATGACTAATGTATTATAGCACTTGAGTTACTTCAATTGTGTTTAAATTAAAGGGAACTCAGAATATCTTTTCCGATTGTATTCATCCATTCAATGTTCTCTTCAAAGATTTCATAAGCGTGGTCTAAGTCCTTTTGATTATTTGCATCACTTAGAATTTTGTCTTTGTGAACTTTAATCAGTTCGGTAACCTACAAAATTTACAACTTTAGGCAATGATACAAAAAATTATGTAAGTCAAGCATAATTAAAATTATCACATGTTACCTCCTGTAATTGCTCCGCAGTACTAAAATAACGGGCAGTTGAGGTGATAAAATCCACAATAAACCTTGCTTTTTGGTCTTCCAGTTTTTCGACCAGGTTGTCAAAATTATTCTTTATGAAAGGTATAATTTGAGCTCTTCCGTTCCCAAGATGGGTGGAAATAATAGAATGGATTAGAGCACTCGAGTCGTTCATATTAAAACCTCCTGCCGAAGGCTGTTGCAGTGTTTTCTGAAGTATATTTGCAATAATCGTTTCATCTGTAGCACATCTTAAAGACGTTAAATAGTTACGTGCGTTGGTTTCTTGGTACTTTGCCATCATAAAATCTACAGCTTCTTGTCCTCCACTGGCAACAATAGCGCATTCTAAAATTGGACGTAGTTCGACTGGAAAAACTGAATCTAGAGGATTGCTTCCATTTACATTTTTGCGCCATTTCAAAAAGAGATTTCCTGCATAGGTTTTGCAATACGGACTTTGTAATTGACAAGAAAAATAAAGTAAACTGTCTCTAAGAATAGTTTCAGAAAGACTTGACGGGAACGGGAAGGGAGCGTTCTCCAACACAGCATCAATTTTCGGCAGTAGAAATTTCTATGAAATTGAGAAAAAATAAATTTGCCGTCAACACTTGAGTTATAAATATTTTAATAATTGATCGAACCTCCAACTTGGTGTAGTTTGGATGTGACAGGAACCTAGCAAAAATAGGGAAAAAGTTGTCTAAAAGTGTGGTCCACACAACTAAACTCGTTTCGGCATGGTTGTTCATGTAACTTAGCAAATAGAAAAATTCCCTGTAGCTCCTGTATCCTGAAAATAAAAAATAAAGGGCAAAAACATTACTTTCCAACTTGATTGTAAATTGCGAATGGTTTAGACTTATTACCTTTCGTAGCAAAAGCAAAATAATCAGCAATCAATTTAGCTCGAGTTCCAGCAGGAATCGTAAAATAAAGAAATTCCAACTGTGTCTGAAGGGCAGAGAAAAGTGTAGCGTTTTCATACAACGTGTAGTAGTAACCCTTTCCATCCGGATTGAATAGTATTAGTTCAGAAGTATTCCCGCTGATAAAATTTTGCTTGACTCCGGGCTCAAGCAGATGTACATCAAGGAACTCATCAGTCTGAGCGGTGATTGGTAAAAACCACGTTTCTTTAGTGGATTTACCGAAGGATTCTTGACTAAGGGAGTAATAAGTCTCATTGGAAATATCAATCCTGACCAGTGGAACCCCTTGGTTATCATTAAAACTTGTGAGTGTTGTTGTCATTGCAAATTTGGCAAATTCCAGATAAACATAATTATTTTCACGATAGAAATCCTTGATGGATACGGTGTCATTTTCACGGCGTAAGTATTCAAAATAAGGTTCAAGTATCCTTTGTTGTGAACCCCATCCAATAATACCATCTACCATTCGAAGGAGTAGTGAGCCTTTCTTAACTGATTCAAGTTGGAGGAACTTGTCTGCTTTCTGTTTCTGTAACTGCTGAAAGTCAGATAATGCTGCTAAATCGGATAGTGTAGTTGTCGAGTGTCGTTTTTCGATCCCAGTATTTTCCAATCCCAAATATTCCATGTATCGCGGTAAAGAGTTCGCTAAATTAAAACTCATTTCGGAATCCCACCAAAGACCTACCCATTGCTGAGCTAGGCCCGCAACTACATTAAAACAAAAAATGTTAATCTAATGCAAAATATTAAATTATGTTTATATAAATTTACATGTCAATAATAAAATGTTACCAATTTTCTGAATCATTCCAATTTTCTTAATTGATTCAGTTCGCCCATTAGGAGCAAGACGAATTTCATCAGGCAAATCGTATCCATATAGGTTGAGACCACTTGAAACATTTTATTTTTTAGAAATTAAAACGTGTTCTTAATTTTCTGTACTTTTTCAGCTTTCTTTAAAAAAAACTTACAAATTCTCCATTTTACACCGAACTACTCGAGAAAAGATGACAACCATTTGAGACAAGTGAGAAGGGTTGTCGAAGTACTCGTCGTAGAAACTAAGAACATTTGCTGACGCGTTCACAGAGATTTTAAAAATTTCAAGGTTAGCTTCCATTTCATCTTTGGGTGCGTAAATTTTAACACTTTTCTTATTCTCTCCAAAAAACGCTTCTACAAACGAAAAGTTCTTGAAAATTGCAAAGGACAGCATAGCAGATCGAATATTGGTTGCCCATTGGTACTTATCTATCATATAGCCTTCGGAATGTGGACTATAAATATAAAAGAATCATTGTTTACTTAACTTCAACAAATGGCAATAAATTCAAACTTACTCAGGTTCACTGCTGACAAGTTTCCCATTTGCAACTGTAGAAAAACCATTTTCTCTGATCAAGGTTAAATTAAACGTTGTCCTAAAATGAGGATCATCAAAGCAGGGAAATATGTTGCTGATTCCTGATTCCCCCTTCAGGGTGTTTTTGTTGAGGTTGGTTACAAAAAGTTGATTTTCTGCATTGTTCATTTGCAAAAGTCCAAAAGCAAAGTCCAAGAAATCATCGCGAACTATTGTTGTGTACTCCATGAGAATTTCAATTTCTGCTCCTGTCGGAATTGCTTGTTCCAGAGTGATGTCAAGTAAACTATTATTAAGGTCATGGTGTATAGATTTAATTGCTATAGAACTTCCTTCAGTTTTTATCTATAAATAAAAAATAGTTTCAATATTTAACCAATGAAAACCATACATTGAGAGAAATTGTGGTTACCTGAATTGAACTCGTGTTGATTCCATGATTGTACTTAAACTCCAGATCAGTTTTGATGGAAACGAAGCTCAAGTCATTTTGACTTGAGCCAAGAACTCTTACTTTTCCGGGGAAATTGGGGGCTGTGTACCTTTGCCTGGTTTCAGGTTTTGCGAGAATTATTCTCAGCTCAATATCGTAGTGATTTGGAATGAAGTTTTGAACGGGATATTCATTGTTAGTGGCAGCAATACCAACAAAAATAGCTGCACATATTGCCAAAACTGCTGGTAAAACGATGCTCATCTTGTCAAGGCTTGAATGGATGGTTAACTGAGTATAGTGACCACGATTTCGCAACAAAAATTGTAGTAATATCATTTCATATACGTGAATACTTCAAGTTATATTTATAACCAGCCTTTCATTTAGGGTGATCAACCGCTGCTGCAATATCGAGAATAATGATCGGATGAAACAGGCAATTAAATGGGTGGCTTATAAATATTCATGACAGTTGGCAAAAAAGTGAATGACTTTCTGAATAACGTATCTGGATTAACGGGTATGGTGCTGACAAGTATTCCGATGTGTCTTTGCTTCTATTTCATGAAAAAGCCCTTTCAAGCATGGTAAGTTTTATCTCAGCATAAAACTGCGGAACTACGAGGAAAAGCAGAAGAAAGTGCGAAATAATGGTGCAAAGTAAGTTCCTTGTAATTTAATTATAGCTTGCATGTTCAATTTTTCTAGCGAATTTATTGTCCAAAATCAATATTCAAATCAAAATAAATTTCATTTTAAATTTAATTCCATGCATGCTTACGAACTGTATAAAACATGAGCTGTATATTGTATCTAGAACTCTTTGGTAAACTTTGTTTTCATCAGATATGCTGCAACTCGTGCCATCGGATCCTCCATTGGTTCTCTTGGTAAAGCTGAACTTTGGAACCTGTAAATTGTAATATAAAACATAAAAAGGTACACATAGATACTATTTTAAATGCCTTAAAGTTTACAGTTCTTACAGGTCATGTAGCACGTCAGTGGAGGAAGCAGAATTCGGGATAGAATCATTCAGATTTGCGTGTATTTCATCGGTGAAACACCTACCAAAAGCTGGGTGAAAATGTACTGAGAATTAATTTACAGGATTTATGATAGGGAATTATTTTCACAAATCTAAATAATGATAGTAAAAACGATTAAATACCCATTGTCATCCGTCGGGTCCACTTCCACGCTCCTAACAATCGATTTGTCCCTCTTTCCTAAGGCTCTCACTAAATATAATGTAAATGGTAGCAGTTAATCTTAAGGAAAGGGATAATGTATGATATGTAGTGACATATTATAATATCATATTAAGTTTACATACTCTGCGCAAGTGTGTTTTCCATGGTCTCCGGTCCGGAACATGGAATGTGTGTCTTTGCCTCTTCCGCGTTATAAAACCTCCTTCCGCAGTTATAGAAACAGTAGTAGATACCACGTTTTCGCGGTTTTCCGCTGAAATGTTAGAAAGAAAAAAATAACACGGACGTCATTTTATCAAAAAAACATTTTAAAATCAAATGTGTCTTCACAATCTCACAAGTTAAAAGTTGGCAGAATATCAGCAGAATGATAAGCAACACTTGTATATGAAAATAAAAGACCGGGAAACATTTAACTTACATTTCAAAACCCTGGGGTTTCTCCAGGTTCCTTTTGTACATTTTAGGAGAATCTGCAATATTCCGGCGGGTAATGCGTAATAACTCAGGATTTATTTAACAAGCTACTGAATATTGATTGCGTTGTAAGAAAGAGAACTCTGTCCGGTATTAGCTCAAAAATAAAGAAGTCCGAATCTACTACAATACTAATAAACAACAAACCAGCTGAAGCCGAAGTGTAAAAGTGACCTGCTGATGCAAAAATAACCGGCACTTAACTGGGGGCTAACTGAGAATATATTTCACATGAGCAAAAATTCATTAAATTCCGAAATTGATTTTGTGAATTCGTAAAGCTCGTACCTCCTTCCAATTGAAAGGATACCTGGACACTTTCGGGTGAAATTCAAATATTATGGGAAAATAAGCAGAATAATTACACAAATGAGACGAAACGAGATGGAAAACTGGGAATTTTTTTTACAGTTTTATTTTAATTAACTAACTTTGCTAACATATAAATACAGAACATATTACAATATTATATTATTCTTGATTCTCAGATTTGGATGTCTTTCTGTAAAATCATCTTCAAGGTGTAATTAGTAAAATACTATTTAAAAGGTTTGTGTTTAAAACATTAACATAGTTAATGATTGCATCTCGACTAAGTAAAAATCTTTCCCCACATTTCAATCTCAACGCTTGTGTAGCTCTCCACTGAACTGTTAACCAGAATTTCAATGTTCTACTACTACGTCGTCTATAAAATTGTGCGCGTTTTCTTTCCACGATATCCAAGCTCAACAACCGCACGAAAGTTGTTTGATGTAGAATAAACACACAAGTAGTTAATCCAATTGTAAAAACCACGAAGGTAAATGCGGTAATTACAGGTGGGAGACTATCAAAACAGTTGATTGTAAGCCATCCCATAATTGTCAAAACAATATGACTCCACAAAATCAAGTATAGAAAGAATACATTAAAGAAACTCTCAATTGTCATAAAATGCAAGAAAAACTGTGTGTAATACTTGAGAAAAACCGTTTCTCGAAAATCCGAGCTCAATAATTTTTGATAATACGATTTTGAAGTTATGCATACTGCCAAAGTTACGATGATATAGACGCCCATATACTTCGCTATATAAAGGTAGGAAATAAAACACGCGCCTAGTGAGCAAGCCCCCTTGAAAACAATTACTAGTATGTTTTGGCTATAAGGATGTGGCAGGAATAACTCATCCAACATATTTGAAAATGGTTCCAATCCAGATATCCAACCGAAAATTGGCACAGGAATGATAAAAAGAATAGCCGGTATCATAAAGGCATTGAGAAGTAGTCCTGCCATAACGTTTTCTCTTTCATTCACAGAATAACCTGTTATTATCAAAAATACTTATTAGAACAAGACGAGCAAACAAATATGAATACCCGTTTTGCAAGTTATAATCCACTTACGTAATTCCATCCTATTTCCAAAAACGGTGTTGAGCTTTGATATGACTCCAACGTTGAATACGTATGACTGTGTAATTGCAACAAGCATAATTCCAGAAAATCCGAATCCAAGAAAAATGGCATATTTTGGGTTACTCATAGGAACATTCAGAGGGAAAATAAACTGATTTTAATAATATAATAACGAAACAAATCGAGTACACAATAAGACCCGCGTAGCAAAACAAATCACAGGTTAAAACTGTTCTCCAATTTAATTCCTGGCGTTTAAGTTGGATGTGGTTTTCGCCAATGTCAGCTTCCATGAAAATTGGAGGCACATGGGCATACGAGTGTTTGTACAAATTTGTGGCGTGCTTAATTAGTGGGGTCATTATCGAATCACGATAATGGTTTTGGTGTAATGCTTAACTTTTACGTGTCATACTGTTTTACGTATCACTTTAGAAGTGCAGAAGCAACGCAAATGAATAAATGTCTGAAACTCCCCTGGAGTCTGTGTTGAACTGAAAGTGAGTTAGAAATTTAAACTGCTTTCAGCATGTCAGTTTTTTTATCTTCACTTACGTATGTAATTTTGCCTAACGTAATCAGAAGGTTCAATAAAACTGTCTGTGATTAAATTGTTTTCATGTATTCATTAAATTCTGCTAAACCACTTACCAGTCACTGAATTAACCAAATCAATACGTGATAAAGAAAGTAATAAATGTCTCTCTTCAAACTACGTAACATGCACGCGTAACAAATTTTGAGTCAAATTTCTGGACAATTATTTTGTTTGGTTATACCTGAAATTAAAACAAAATTGATAGGGACTTTCTACATTTTTTCCTTTAGAAATCTAAACCAAACTAATGTATCCTTCCGCCTTAGTAATGGTGGCTGGCAAGCGGCAGATAGTTTTTTGTTTCATTGCAGGTTTTGGTTAGATGAAGGGGCAAGCTTGCGAGTTCATGCTTTTGCTCAAATTCGAATAAACTCATTCCATCACTATGAAAGCACTCAAATTTCAGTGAAAATTGCAAGTCAATTACTGGTTTAGAGCTTAAATTCAACTTAATAATTACTTGATTACATACGAACATGTCAATTAATTTTGATGATTGTATTTTGTAGAGCGCTGTACTATTTCCTGTCATGCAGGAAATCATGAGCACCAAGTTTTGTTAAGCTTTGTATTTTCAATATTGCAGTGGTCAATTAGCGGACTTCCAATTTATTGATGTATGTGTTTGTCATTAGGAGAACGTTTACCAGAAAATTGTTTGTTACTTAAACGAAAAATAAATGCTGCTCCATATTTTTCATTAAGTCATAATATATACCTTTTAACTTCCGTAAAAACTGGCCATGAACTAGAAACCTGTAATACATAATTTTCAATTGGGTTGTTAACTCTTTATGCCCAACAAATATTTTGTTTTGGCAGTCGTGAGTAGTTGAAACATCCTAAATTTTATAAAAAATTGTAGTAACTTACGAACTAAATTAAATCGTTAGTTGAATTAAATTTCAAACACATTATCGGGCAAATACTTATTCTTATGCGAATATTCTCCGGGTTCATCTAATTTACTTAATTGTTTATACCTACGCCCATTAAAAGTTTAAAAGTATGTCCACCTCAAATATTCTTTTAAAAGCATTATAATTTGTCTTCAAGCTAATGTATTAGAACCATTACAACTTAAGTCATTATTTTTGTGTTTGTACAGACTTTCTTAAAATACAAATATTTATATCCGGGCTAACAACATTGCATTACTACATGGAGATACTTTCAGTGCCTAATGTTGTACTACTACATTCATAAAAACATTGCATTCCAACTTCATAATGACTTGGAAGCTTCTGTTGAATTGTAAACTTTACGTGGGGTTATTTTTCTTTAGACAATTTCTGACGAGTGAAGCTGAGTTAATTTTACCTCATATGAACTGGTTGAATGAATTCGACAACTGCTTCAACGTTGTATTTACTTGGAAAGGAATATCGTTTTCTAAAACGTATAAGCAATCTCAAAATATGATGGCACCTATTGTCAACTATAATCATTTAACATCCCCAGTAACGGTCCGGTTTCATCGGTGGACTTCCTGCCAGACTTTATCATTTATATTTAACTTCGAAGTTATAGAAGGTTTTAAAACTTTGCAGATAGTTACGAATATTTTGGATTTTTTCCCTCAAACTGCAACATTCGAGGTCATTACTGCTCGGTAAAATCCGCGTCACGCTTTTCGATGGATGAGAATTTTTTGAAATCCGTTTCAACACACCAGAAACCAATTGCTATGTACCCTCTCATCATGTTTTATATACTGCCCAACTATACATATTCAATTCGAACGTTTCAAAACCTACAGCTGGACTTATTTGTCTCAAATCCTTTCTTAAAACTTCCGTTTGTTATTACTTATCCGCTTAAACATCTATTTCAAAGCAAAAATTCGGGGAAACGTGTATCAATTTAACATTTATGTGTAAATATTGCAACGGTCTCGAAACATATTCTTTCAAAAATTTTGTAATTCCTTGTAATTCAAAACAATTTCGGGAGTCCGTAAACAAGTTGCACTTGAAGGCAACTGGAAATTGGAAGAATATCACCTACTTTAAAATATTGACTCCTGATTCATTAGATTTCAATCACAATTTGGACAACACTGACTTGCCAACCTTAAAATCCATCAAACATGCACAATCAACAGCTAAAATATTGCATTTGAAATCGACTCTAGACGAGATTGTGCTGTCAATTTTATTAGAAGGGACACAAAATTTAGAATTTCCATCAATGGGAAACTGGAGTACAACTGAAGGAAATCCAGCTATTGGTGCATCACCATCGCTAAATTATAGCTATGGGGCCTTAAAACTTATGTCAAATCCTTTCAATTTTTTAACTTGTGATGGAAATCCGTCCTTAAATATTAATGCGTATTTACAACCATTTCAACTGGAGGTTTGGGTTTTGTTGCTAGTCAGCATTCCATTAACTTTGACACTGCTTCATTTAGCGCTTATCAAATCGAACATTAATGCATCAAATTGGTCCATTGGCTTAACAATTATTGCGTTACTTTTAAGTACATCTGTTGCCACAAAGGAACTTTACTCAAATAAGCAACTTCGAGGGTTTTTTGCAGTTTGGTTGATTACATCCCTCATACTCAGCAACGCGTACAAAGGGGACACCTTTTCACAAACTACTGCTCCCAACCAAATACTAAAACTACAGAGCTTTAGCCAGATTTCAAATTTTCACCTGTTTTCTAAACATATTTGCACTCCTAAAACACCAGATGGACATTTTTATGATTGCTCGGATTTTGGATCCAAGTTGTTTGATATTTTGTATGAAAACTTAGGAATCGACGTTTTCAACAAATTGCTAAATGCAGCTGATAAGCGGAGTAATTGGCAGGATATGGGTTTTTTGAGGGGTTACAAATTCAAGTTGCAACATAATAAAAATCTGGTCAGTTTACTATTTCATACCAGTCATGCTCCAAGTCAGGTAAACGCTTCGATTGTTAGTGATTTATTAGCTAATTGCAGTCAAACCGCGTATGTTGGCCGACAACTTGAAACAAACTCACTTTTAGCTGACCTAAGAAGTAATTGTAACGAACGTGTTTACGCTGGAAAACATAAGCTTCTTGACAAGTCAGCCGTTTGGTTTTCACATGAAAGTGCTGGCTTTTATATGAGAAATCGATTAAGATTGCTGGAGCAATCAGGGATATATGAGTTTTGGAAGGCATGGACGGAAAGGTCTACGCATGTGATTGGACATTTATGTAGGACAAATATGAAACAGCATAAGGTTTTATTAGAGTCAAATATAATAATGATTTTCTACGTCATTGCCTTATTATATCTGTTTTCTATGGTTTTGTTTATTGTAGAAAGGTTTTATGAAGGCATTTTTAAGATCTATGGCAGGAAGTCATTTTATTTAAAATTTAATCATTAATTCTTCCTTGTTTTAGAAGCACGGTAGCAGTGTTTAAGTTAGGTTTTGGAAAATAGTTATTCCTAAATTTACACCCTAACATAATTTTCCTTTTCCTTTATGATTTATCCTTAACGGGTAAAAATTGGAACAACTTATGTACCTGTCTGTACATATATTTAAACAAAATTATAAAGTTTATTGGATATATATGATTGTTAAATATTGCGATGCAAAATTGAGGTAAAATTTGGAATATTAATGCAACTTGTTGCTGATTTATTAACACCATGAAATTTTTCAAATTTGTTTATTTAAAAGCAAGTTCCAATAATGAAAATTGAACTTTAATGGATATGAATGTGACGGATGTGTGTATGTATGCATGCTTGTATTAAACCTATGTATGCTTGTATTAAACCTATGAGGTGTCAAAATTGTATTAAAGTCAGTGGTATTAATTTTTATTGTTTGTTTAGAGCCACTAATCCATAAGTTCGGTGTTTACTATTAACGAATTTGCTGTCCTTATGAACACTTGTAACCAATTCGGATCACTTTATAAAGACCTACTAACATTTACTTTTTGATGATAAGAAATGATGTCGGGAGTTCGTACATCAAAACCCAATCGCATCCTTAATAATGGAACGAATATTTGTTAATTTTTTCCAATTTTATTTTGTACTATTTGTCAGTCACCTATCTTTAGCCATAGAAAAGCAAATTATTTTGCATCACATGAACTGGTTGAACGACTTTGGGAAGGTACGGACAGCTCCAGGAAACATGGCCAAATTGGCTACTTTATCACCAAATTGGCTACCTAGCCAAATTGGCTACTTTATCACCAAAATGGCTACCTAGCCAAATTGGCTACTTTATCACCAAATTGGCGATGTATTAACATTACAGCTAATCCTTGTTTTTGAGTTCTTGGTTTAAGTTTTTGGTATGCACAAAATGTCGTGTGTTATCAGCTTTAAATCATTAATTCGTTTGTTCTAAATTTTTCATACGTATGTAAGTGTGACGAGTAAAACGCTTTTATTTCGTAGCTTCCATGGTTGTGTGCGTAGTATTACCAGTTTTCAAATATGCCAATTACGTTGAGTGACAGTTGCGCTATAATAGATGGTTTGTAGAAATTGGTAGGGCAGTGAACGTCATAAAATTGCATATATACTAAAGAATTTATTTGCATAATAAGTGTCGGTTCGTAGTTCAAATTCATTATTGTATATGAAAAATACAAATTCTGGCAAAACAAAAGACATACACAACGTACAAGGTCGTCGGTAAACGCCAAATGATACGTTGTATTGTACATGATTGGCTGCTGTTTCGAACTAATCCTATTTTCAAGGTCAAATGGTAGCATAAAAGTAAGTCGGAATTTCGCTTTAAAGCTCACTGTTCTTCCAGTATTCAGTTGATCATGTTACTTTACTAAGCTGCTCATCAATTCTCTCCGTGTTACGTCCCATCACACACAGAAAGATGTGCTCGGCTAAACACTGAACACAATTTGGCTTGAAAGAAAATCATGGTAAGCTTCCATAAACCGCCTATACAAGTATGTATAAAGTAGTGGCAATGAATAGCCTGTGAGGCAATATCTTACCAACTTGCTGATTAAATACCAAAATTGCTATGTCAGTCCGCGCCACCCGGCCGCTTGTGGCCGGATCCGGCCAAATAAAGTTTTCGGCTGCAGGTAGCCGAACCCGGCCACCAGTGGCCGAGAATGCTACTTCCGCGCTAAAAATACGTTCAAAAACAAGCTGCTGGTGGCCGGAATCCGCTGACATAAACGTTATTATGACTTTTAAGAGGTAAAAAGCGAACTCGACCGTCTCAAACTAATTTTTTATCAGAATCTACGTATATTATTACGGTTATACAAAAATTTTGATAACTTTTTGAATTGGGAACTGTCCGTTATCTTCATATAACGGTTTACGCCGTCCGGAGTCAGCCGGAACCGGCCAGCAGCAGCTTGCTTTGAACTTATTTTTTGAAGGGAAAAAGCATTATCGGCCACTGGTGGCCGGGTTCGGCTACCACAGCCGAAAACTTATTTGGCCGGATCCGGCCACCAGCGGCAGGCTGGCGCGGACTGTATGTAGCCTATCGAGTAATAAAGTACCATAAACGTTTGCATAACCAATTCTGTGATATAAAGTAGCCACAGTGGATAAAGGCCAATTTGGTGATAAAGTAGCCAAATTGGATAGGTAGCCAATTTGTGATAAAGTAGCCAAATTGGCTACGTAGCAAATTGGTGATAAAGTAGCCAATTTGGCTATGTTGGAATACATGGATAGGTATCGTGGAACACATCCCTTCCCAAAACTGACATTTACCCACAACTTAATAGAGTCTCATATGTGCATTTATGTGTAATTTGAATGTGCTGAATCCGATGGTGAAATCCGATTTACGATTTATTGAACCGTTTAAAAATGAGACTCAACATATCCAATATGGCTACTTTTTGACTTTTTGCCATACCTATCTGTATTAAAAAGGTAGCCACTATGGCTACTTTGAGGGTAGCCAATTTGGTGATAAAGGCCAATTTGGCCATGTTTCCTGGAGCTGACGGATTGTCTACTACAACAATTTCAAATCTCTGCTAATAGTGGAGTTTCACCGATAGACCTTTTGTCAAACACTCCCATTCACTTTCAATTTTGACTCTGGATAATGAGAGCAAAGACAAAGGATAATAATGAGATGAGGGCTACGGCTGGAGTTGGTTGTGTAAGGGTTGATAAGGGCTGACAGGTGGTTGATGAGTTGTATGTAATAGTCAGCATGGCATAATGGTATTTGCACGGCTCAAGTCTGCAATATTACTTTGTCCCATGACAATAATGATAAGTACCAAAACAGAACATATTAGTAATATGAGTTTTTTCATCAAATTACATTAAAAGAAGTTTCAGTTTTCGATTTGATTGGGCTGGTGTGTATTTTATTACATAATATTAACTTTACAAGTTGGTTGCATTTTTCTTTAATCCTGCAGTTATTTAATTATTTAAAATTCCGCAGTTATGAAATTACTAATACATATAACAACTATACATTTGATATCAGTGTACGCTACAGAAATAATTTTACCGCATGTGAATTGGCTTAACGATTTTGATAACTGTTTCAATTTTGTTGTTCAATTCGATAATATATGGTACACTCCGCAAAAGCAAAATATGGACACACATCTGCCACCGATTCTCTATTATAAAAATCTAACGGCATCGTTCTCAGTCTCCTTTCGACGTTGGACGTCATGCCAATCGCTTTCTTTTGTAATAAATTCAAGAGGCACTGTGTCAAACGAAACCTCAAATATTTGGAAAAGTGTGTATTTCCATTTGGGATTTTATTTTGCAAAATACTGTCTGGAATCGGGGGCACGATTTTGCACAGCCTTAAGATTCTATCAAACGAAGGAGGAATGGGAAGAAACCTACAGTACTCGAAAACCATTGGCCACGTATCCACTTATAATTTTCTACGTTTTGTTAAATTCGAAAGATTTTACTGGAAATCTTCAAGTAGATATTGAACATATATTTACAACTCCCTTTCTGAAAATACCGTTTATTATTACGTATGCCGCTAAAGGGCACACAGACCTTAAACTTCAAGAGGCTGAAACAGTTTGCAAAAGTATTACATTTATTTGCCAATTTTGTCTCACTGGGTCTGACTTTACATATATTTCAGTACCTTATCAATCAAATCTCTATAAAAACCAGTTGTTGCCGCCGTATATAATTGAGACTGGTTACGGTAAAAACATAACCTACTTTAAATCCGCTTCTATAGAACCAATTGAAAACAGTTTAACAGCAACAAGTTTAAAAGATATTTGGAAAATACAAAAAATTAAATTAACCGCCGATGTGTTGCGGTTGAATTCTAACTTGGATGAAATTATTCTATCCATCCTATTGGAAGGAACGGGAGCGTCGGATACCTCTATTGAAACAAACTGGACCACAACATTTGGACGGAGTCCGACAATTGGTGTATCACCAGCATATTTGACTTTCGACTACGATTTCGGCATTTTACAAACTACCTCAAATTCATTTGATTTTCTCACATGTTACGCAGAGTCCACTTACGGACTTTTATTTTATTTGCAACCCTTCAAATGGCAAGTTTGGATTCTTCTGTTAATCAGTGTTCCAATGGCCCTTTTGATGTTATACAAAACTTTAAAATATGTGGGTAATTTTGTCGAATGTGAGGCCACAAGCATGGTTTCCATTTGGTTAACAATTACTGCGTTGTTTCTTAGCACATCTGTTTGTACGAAGGAATTTGTTTTTAATATGAAACTTCGTGGGTATTTTACAGTTTGGCTGCTGATAACCCTAGTTATTAGCAATGCTTATAAGGGCGATCAGTTTGCAAACACTGCTTTACCCAACAAAATTCTGAAGGCAGAAACATTTGACGATCTTGCTGATTTTCACTTGTTTTCCAAACCACTTTGCAAACCGAACCAAAGCAGATTCTTTCGGTTTTATCCATACTGTACAGATTTTGGCCGGGAGGTTAGCCAATTTTTCTTTTTCAGAGACGATACAGTGGTGTACGCTGAACTGGTCACTTTATCAGTGAATCGAAGCAGTTGGAATGATATAAAGGCTTTGGATTCATTAGATTTTAAATTAAGGCAGGATAAGTCGAATGCTCGATTGATGTACCATTCAGAGCCATACCAAACCGATGTTCCAAGCATTGACCGTCTATTAAGTAGATGTAATAAAACTGCTTACGTTGCTAGAGAACAAGAAATTCGAAGTTTGGCAACTAACTTTCGAAGCGCTTGCAATACCAAAATTTACTCCGCAAAACGTCTGCTTTTAAAGAAGTGGACATCCTGGTATGTTGAAGATAGTGCTGGTTCCTTTATGACGGAGAGGTTTCGTTATTTGGAACAGTCAGGCATTTATAACTTTTGGAAAAGGTTGACTGGTCGCAGATTGGATAGGTTGGGAAATAACTGTACTTACAGCACAAATGAGCATAAAATAGTACTCAAATCAAATGTTGTAGTAATTTTCTACGTAATTTTAATTGCGTATGTATTTATTAGTGTCATTTTAATGTTAGAAATTTTTCACATCGTTTAATTCAAGTTTTAATTCAAGTTAAGGAAGTAAGTTAAGATCACAAAGTAAATTGGATGTGGAGGAACCTAAAAAATTCTTAAACTTGGAAAGCTATGTTGTTACCTAGTTTAAATATTGGTCTTTGAAACATCAGCAATCTACATAGTTACTCTACCACTAATAAAAAAAATTGACAATATGATATAGTTTATTTGCTAACACTTTGTTTGGTTGTGACAAGACAAATGCTCTTTTAGCTGCCTACATAAAAAGTTAATATGATACTGTATATTTAATTTCATTATAAAAAAAGTTTCAGTTTGTGTCCACACTTCATTGACGCTTGTGCTTGCTTCAGTTTAGCAGTCTTAAATTTACCAAGTTGATAGCATTTAATTTAAAGTTAATTATGAATTTATGTAACTTTTGTACAGTTATGAAATTACTCTTTTACACGACTAGTATAAACTTCGTAGCAGTAAACAGTACGAAAGTTTATTTATCACACTTAAATTGGCTAAATGACTTTGATACCTGCTTCAACTTCGTATTTCAACTGGATGGGGTACTGTACAAACCGTATAGTAATACTAACATTATAGCCCCGGTTGTTTTTTATCAAAACCTAACAACATCTATCCCAGTCTCGTTTCGACGTTGGATTCCATGTCAAACGCTGACTTTTGTGGTAGATTTGATGTTTAATTACACAAATGCCTCTCTTGTTGTGGAATGAACTTACGCACATTTAGGATTTTATATAGCAAAAGATTGCTTGCATTTGGGTCCACCCTGTACGGCCTTAAAACTACCTCATCAAACTGACAAAGAATGGAACAAAACGTACGGTGCTCGCAAGCCACTCGCAATGTATCCACTATGGATTTTTTTCATTCTTTTGAATTCTCAAGAAAATTACGGGCATATTCCGATAGATATTGAACCCATATTTCAAACTCCCTTTCTAACAATACCCTACAGTTTTACATATAAGGTCAAACCACACAGAGATAAAACATTTTTAGAAACGGAAACGTTCTGCAAAAGTATTACATTTATTTGCCAATTCTGTCACACAATGACGTCTTCAACAAAACCGTACATTTTCGTAAATATCTCAAAACCTTGTCGATCAAAAATCGATCGGAAACTGATGTCGCAGCTATACATTACAGAGACGGGTTCAGGCAGAAATATAACTTACTTTAAATCAGGTGCTTTAAATTCAATAGGAAATGGACTCTCTGCGACCAGTTTGCTGCGCTTACACACAATACAAAATGTTAGATTAACCTTTGATGTTTTAAAGCTGACCTCTAGCTTGGACGAAATAATTTTAGCTATCCTGCTGGAAGAAGTGCGAGAACCAGATCCATCTGTTATAAATTGGACGATAACATATCAGCGTCCGGCAATTGGAGTATCTCCAGCAGTTCGAGTTTTTGAGCATGATTACGGAATTTTACAAATAGCTTCAAGGTCCTTTCAGTTTGTCACTTGTTATCAAAAATCTGCTTTAGGAATTTCGGGCTATTTCCAACCTTTCAATTGGCAGGTCTGGATTCTAATATTAATCAGTATTCCAGTAACCGTGTTTATGGAAAAGTGGACAATTAAATACGTAGAAGGCTTTCACAGCAAATATAGCCAAATTAGTTTAGTATCTATATTGCTTACAGTTACGGCGTTACTTCTAAGCACTTCTGTCCAAACAAAGGAAATTCTACGAGATAAAAGGTTGCGAATGTTTTTTGCAGTTTGGCTGCTCACAACTATCGTTCTTAGCAATGCTTATAAAGGGGATAATTTTGCAAAAACCACTGCACCCAATGAAATCAAGAGGGTGGATGGTTTTAATGATCTCGCTGATTTTCAGTTGTTTTCCAAACCCCTTTGTGGCAGCAACATCAGTAGAAGTTTACAGTTCCTTTCATTTTGTACAGATTTTGGTTGGGAAATCAACCAAGTTTTATATTTTAGCATGGGTTTTACTGACCTTGGAGAATTGCTTTTTGCATCAGAAAATCAAAGCGATTGGAACGACCTGAAATTTTTGCAACTATTCAAATTTAATTTAACGCAGGATAAATTTAACGCTCGTTTAATGTTTCACACCGTTCCTGGTCCAACTAAAATTGATGCGTCAAACATCTATCACCTACTAAACAGATGTGATAAAACGGCGTACATTGGAAGAGAACATGAAATTACAAGCCTAACGAATGACTTTCGAAATGCTTGCAATACAAACGTTTACACTGGAAAACGTCCGTATTTAGAAAAGCTGTCGATGTGGTATGTTGAGGATAGTGGTGGTTCCTATATGAAAAAGAGAATGCGCAACTTGGAGCAGTCGGGAATTTATCACTTTTGGAAAAGGTTGACTGCACGCAGCTTGGAACGGCTTGGCAGCAACTGCTCTGTCGGGACAAATGAGCATAAAATAGCACTCAAATCAAATGTGGTACTAATTTTCTACGTAATTTTATTTGCGTATATATTAATTGGCGCCATTTTAGTGATGGAAAATTTTCACATATTTTAGTTCAAGTTAAACCTACAAAATAAATTAATTGCTATTTCAAATCTGCCTATGCGATTTACAGCTGGTTATCGTCCACGTGCCGTCATGACATAAGACGTGCTATGTTCATGATAGGCAGGATTGTTACTAAATATTGCAAATACACTTAATTTATTTGGTAACGGGATGTTACACGATTTTTTTAAGCATTTTGAGGAATGGAGTTACCTTTGTCATTAGTAAGGATACCCTGCTGGGTGGACAGCAGTAATTGGTTCTGCATATAAAATGAAAAAGTAACATTACTGTTCTAAATGTTGCTTTCAAGATAAAAAATAAAGTTAAACAGCTTTTACATACCAGCAACAACTGTACGATGTTGAATGCGGGCACAGCGGTTCTTGGTTCGAACAACAAAATTATAAATCATCAGGATGAAAACAGACGTAAAAGTAATAAAAAACTATCCAAACTGCTGGGACTCTGAATACGAAAATAAAAATTATATGAGTACCAAGAGCACAATTACTAAATCAACTACAGCAATAATTTATAAAAGTTACTGCCAAAAAGGTCTGCAGTCGCAAGCAGCATTTGCATACGTACAGTCTGAAAACAGCTCCTCGTGAAACTGGAATTCAGTACAGTTCCTGTAAAATCAAGTTTTGAGGTTACGATAAACTTACGGTTACGGTAGAAATATACACTGGCGGAACTTGAAACTTCACCGATGCCATCCCTAGAATAAATCAGCCTAAAAATGACTGTTTAAATCATTTTAAAGCCAAACCACCTTCACAGCCTTGTAGATTGAGCTCTTCTGATTCGACTGACCTTTTTTATAATTGTCCTATTCCACACAGTATGCACGATTCAAAAAAATTGAAAAATTGCCCGAACAAAATACTTCAACGATTTTAATAAACCAATTAAACTGAGTGAAAAAGCATCAAACTTCACTAAATTTTGTCTGATATGGAAACTACTAGCCTCCAGACTCAATGTGTATGCATATGGGAGCTTCGAGGGATCCTTGCCATGTCTGGAGGAGGCATTGACGTGGCTTCAATGACATTACAGTTGAACTCTATATTTGAGGTATTTCTGTCCAGATGACGAGCTGCCGCGAGCAGTTTCGCTCGACGTACATCTCAGTAGTCCCAAATAAACCTAATTTGGAGATTAGGTTCACCATTTCACCTTAGAAGCGGTTATTTTGTTGCTTCAAATGTGAACCTTGGAGGGGCCTGGAACAAAAACCGCCTCCCAAGCTGAGGGTTTTAAAAAATTTGAAAAATTGTTTTTTGTCAGAAATAACGAAAAAACTGTTGTGTTTTATATTCAGGTCGAAACAGGTCCCATTTTCACCGCCACTGGCCGATATGGACCTCCCAACCCAATATATTGAATTGTCCATATACTGCCCATGCACGCGAGGTGACATTAGGTTGGGAGGTCCATATCGGCCAGTGGCGGTGAAAATGGGACCTGTTTCGACCTGAATATAAAACACAACAGTTTTTTCGTTATTTCTGACAAAAAACAATTTTCAAATTTTTGAAACCCTCAGCTTGGGAGGCGGTTTTTGTTCCAGGCCCCTCCAAGGTTCACATTTGAAGCAACAAAATAACCGCTTCTAAGGGTGAAATTGTGAACCTAATCTCCAAATTAGGTTTATTTGGGACTACTGAGATGTACGTCGAGCGAAACTGCTCGCGGCAGCTCGTCATCTGGACAGAAATACCTCAAATATAGAGTTCAACTGTAATGTCATTGAAGCCACGTCAATGCCTCCTCCAGACATGGCAAGGATCCCTCGAAGCTCCCATATGCATACACATTGAGTCTGGAGGCTAGTAGTTTCCATATCAGACAAAATTTAGTGAAGTTTGATGCTTTTTCACTCAGTTTAATTGGTTTTATTAAAATCGTTGAAGTATTTTGTTCCGGGCAATTTTTCAATTTTTTTTGAATCGTGCATACTGTGTGGAATAGGAGCAATTATATTCTTAAATGGGGTAGTCAGTCGAATCAGAAGAGCTCAATCTACAAGGCTGTGAAGGTGGTTTGGCTTTAAAATGATTTAAACAGTCATTTTTAGGCTGATTTATTCTAGGGATGGCATCGGTGAAGTTTCAAGTTCCGCCAGTGTATCTTGTCAAAACTTACGAATTGCAAAATCTTCTGCATCGTACATCCACAGGTTTGGAAGCTGCGGGCATAATTTTATCGGTTGATGTAGTAAACGTCAACTTAAGGATAAGACAATAAGTAAAGAGACAAATTTCAAATGCTTACCAGGACGAACTGGTTAGTCCTAAAAAATGAATGATGGCTTATTCTAATTCGCCAACTCAATCTGTGCAGGTAACTTGTGGTTTTTTAGGTATAACTTTGCTACTTGCTGCGATTTACGCCGAACAAAAAGTCATGTCGGGAAGCTGGTTTTCCTAATCACCCAAAATTTGGGGTCTAATTTTTACACTAAATGTTATAACTTTAGAGTGCATAGAGAAAACAACAAACCGTTTTCTGGAAAAGATGCACCATATACCGGACTTCATCTACGCTATTTGACCAAAAATTTCCATACCCGTACGCACGTTAGAGACAGAAATGTTAATTTATTTTAGACCGATTTTTTTGCTTATTTTTTATCTCGACACCTTGAAACACAGGCTGAATTTAATTATGGTTTGAAGTAGTTATCGACACATACTACTAATGGGCATTCTAAAAAGGGCAAACTTTTATTCATAGCGGAACGTATTTGCTTTTAATATTCTTTAAACTTTGAGAATTTCTAATTTACAAAAATGTCCAATTGTAAAAAAAAATTACAACTGCCCTTGTGCCCTACAGGATAGAGATATATTAAATGTTTGAAGCAAACATGAATCAAACTCTTTAAATTACTGAATTGTCAAATGAATTTTAATACTGTTTAGTCAGGTTTTAAAATTTTGGCAATTACAAATCGAATTTTTTGGGAAAGCTGCGTTTGAATTTGCATGAGAAAATGATTCATATTGAAGATATCAATGTGTTTAGTTTATCTAGCTTGCTTTATAGGCACGTATAATCGCAAGGCCTTTCGAATAAGACACCTTGGGAGTCCATGAACGTTTTGGTCTCTAAACTACAAGCGATTAAAATTTATCTCTTTACTTATTGTCAGATCTCTAAATATCAGTAATTGCTACTTTCCGAATATTTTCCAATGCTTGTGGTTTTGTGATTGGGACAGGGTAATGGACGCCGTGGGAGATCCAGACCTCCACATTCTCGGGGTGACCAGAACCGTAAGCGTTATCGCGACTGATTTGGGTGAGTGGTGAAGTAGCTCCTACATTTATTTACGCTTGTACTAATAAAACTTGCACATTTGATTAATTTTTAGTTTACATTATTCCTTTCAGAATGGCTTAACACTTAGGAGCAACCTCACCGGGAACAATGCAGTATTTCACTACCGATCAAATTGCTGCTACTTTTCCGGTTTTACGTCGACACCTTTTCAAAGTATATTATTATAACATCATTCTGCGAATCCTGTTTTGCAACAGTTTTAAGTTTTGTAAATCATATTATCATTTATGTTATACATTTATTTGGACATTTAGTTATATAGGCTGATGTGCATGTGCACAGTAATTTTTTGTCCGCAAAATCAAAAGTAGTGGGAAAATCAGTAATGGCTACATGTTCTAATCTAAGTTACCTGTTTGTTAACTCACATACAATTACTTTAGCTGAGGATGGGCTAAAGCCATATTATTATTGATAAGAGACCAAGTATTACATATTATTACGTATGTTTCATGAAACATAGGCTTTAAATTGTTCCGGTTGACTCCTATATATCCATTGATATTCACTACCTTTCAAAGGTAAAATGGTAGATTTCTTTGTTTAGCTTGTGTAACAAAGATGGTAGGAACAGAGAATATGTTTAAATAATTTTCTAGTTTAGTAGGAATTTAAATTGACCACACATTATACATATATATTATTGTCGCACTATTTTTGTTCGTGCAATGTACATACTATAGAACTTTAGATGGTCATAATTACCGGTGGCTGTTGAATTGAATTATGTTCTAATTAAACACTTAATTCCAGATTATACATGTTTGTGAAACTGTTCATGTAATTAAATACGCTTGAAATTCTAAAACCGCTTATTAATGTCCTTCAGTTTACTTTCACAAGGTCTTTTCTGCACTCTTACATGAAAAACGAATGTGAAAGAAGTCCATGTGTCATTCTTAAACTCGTACACTTATGAAAATAGCATTGTAGTATATAATATAATATTATCATTATGGCCTTCCGTAATTTCCAGATCCTTACTTGCATTTGTTTTGGCACAATAGCCAAGGGAGGAAATATTCCATGCTTTCATGATAAGTTTTTAGCGTGCACAGAGCAGAGAAAGCATGTAAAAGCGTTGCATTTCTGACTTGCGCATCTACAACTCAACATACTGCAGAAACAAGTCATATAAACTATGCTCGAATTCCCCATTGCTATGACAAACTATTGCATCATGATTTTCATAGAATAAATGGTAATGTCCACAATACAATTTTCATCATGAAACCAGTTAGCTTCCCTTTAGATCAAATCTTTTACTCCCATTTTCGTTAACGGCACAAACGGCGTCTCCAACCACACTAACCATTCTATTTCACTGAAACATAGGTTAAACCAGGTATAGCATAAAATTGTCAGTCAATCCCGGAAGCGTAAAATGCCGCAACTGTTGAAAAATCGAGTTATCGTTGACTGATACAAACGACAACGTCCACGTCAGAGAAAAGCACACTATCAAAATAATATGAGCGGAATCATCTTTTAAAACTACACACAACCCTTTCATGTCATTCTCCAGCGTCAGTTTAATCACACAAACGTCAGCATTATGTAGTGTAGCGTGTATTCGTAAGAAAGCATATGCGCACATTGAATCACCGGTACCATTGGGGGATTTATTCATGAATTACACGGCTGAAGGTAGGTGTAGAATATTCTTGTTGAAATCATGCAGGTGTGTGAGCTAATTGGCAGATCACGGGGATGGATGTATCTGTTAACATATAGTCTGTGCTTAGTAACGACAAAAAAGACCAACAATAGTCCTATTTTTTTACCTTCCATAAAGCTATATAAGACTTTCCATTTCTACTGAGCAAAAATTATAATTCTTTGGGAAAAAAGCGCTAGGAATATTACCACGACCCGGCAGACTGAAGGAAGTGTACACTTCATAGCTGGCTGAGAAATGTTTTGTCCTGATTTTGAAATGAAGATTCTTTAATGTTGACAGTGGAATTTGATGAATCTTGAACATGATGCTGCTGATGTAGAATGAAAGCCCACTAGGGTTTTTGTGTTTGTTTCTTTTTATACTACATTTATTACAAATAGTTAATATTTTTAGCTAAAACATACATCAGAAACAATCTATACTCCCAATCATACTTTGTTTCCCAACACTACTACCTAATTTATCGCTTTCCTAACATTACGTGAGTGTATTACAAAAAGTTTGCAGATTGTAACTACATAACGTTAACTTAATTCCAAAATCCATGATACCAACATAAAAGCTAACTTAATATTGTAAAGAACAATATATTTTATCTATTTAACTACCAAACATGAGTTATAAAGACATTTTCTAAGCTTTACGTTATATAACAGCAAAAATACATATATAAATATAAAACTACATTTCATAAGGGAAAACGAAACCGTTCACAAACTCAAAATTACATCTGACTACTTTGAGGAACATTTATTATAGTAGCTCTCACTATAATTTGCTATCTTCATCCTACAATACGCACGGAACTATTCAATACATCTGTACAAGCTACATCGTAATCATTCGTGGAAACCGGGATATTATAGTCATAATTCTACCTACACTCCTTCACTCTACCATGCTATTTCGAGAATCACTTCCCTATAAACTTGGGGGTCTACGTTGCGTCCAAGCACGTAAAGAACCCACCAATCTCCCACGGAAACGCGTCTGGAAAGCGAGTCGACGGCGTCAATTGGAACCATCCGATTTTGCGCATGTAGCAAGATGAAACGGAGCCTTGGAAAGCATATGATAAAAACTCTGAAGATAACAAGACCAGCAGTCAGAACAGCCAAAATGATGAAGAAAAACCAAATAAAGATGTACGTTTTCTCATTCATAACGTTCAGTGGAAGGACAAAATCGCATCCAATTTCTCAAGGGAGCCAGATGGACCAAACCTGTGGAAAACAGGACGATTGTCAGAATAGCCAGAATAGTTGAGTAAAATGCGTTCAATTTCTTTAAAAATGTGACTCACTTGCGGAAGATGCATTTGGTAACGCGAGGAAATACGTAAATCATATGGTCGACTCTATCCTCTTGGTCTTCATCATCAAGCGTCAAAACTTTGAGACCATACAGCAGAAAATCCCCTTTGAAGAACCGGTTCATGAAGACCATTTGTAAGATTATGTTGAGCAAACACAGCAATTCACAGAACCAGTATTGGAAAGTGTACCAGTGGTGTTGCTAAAAATTATGTGAAACATTGTGTTCATTAGTATTTTCGTTTTTACTGAAAAAACTTTCAGAATTGCCAATTGCCGTTGCAAGGGTCGATTCTACACTTACGTTCCAATGCTTGAGAAAGTACTTGATCAAAATCTCTTTTTTCTTATTCTTTTCCGCCTCTGTGCGAAGTCCAGTGTTGAGTTCACAAACGATATGAGTCATCAGTCCGTTCTCCCAGGTCTTCCACAGCCATTTCGGGAAACAGAGCAAAGCTTGGAAAAAGAGCACGAAGCAAACCCATTGATAATAGTTGTAGTGCTTTTTGCCAGTTTCTTGTTCATAGTCGTTATAAAGTCCGGGATGTGCGAAACTGGATGGTCTTGAAAATGCATCTAAAAATATCGTGTGCAAAACGCTCAAATGTTTACAACGTTTTCTGCTATTTTTGCTGCTAGGCAGTTTCTACAAGCCACTCGCTTCAATAGTTAACAATTTATGTAGACCAGTAAAAAATTCATCTTACCTGGCATGAGAAACGTGGTCATAATCCAACAATATCTGTTTACCACATGGGGTGGAATTCCGGTAACGGAACAACTAATTGATGTAGTTTACTAACTCGGAACATGTTAAAATTAGGGACAATGTGAACAGGAGTACGGTTGTGAAGGAGGAATGGAGCCGAAAAATCGCATTGTCGGTGACGATCTCCTGACGCTTGAAGTAGGTCGCCAAACCCGACAATAACTTGAGCATTTTGTTGGTGATGGGGCGTTATATGATATCACGCAGACACCCAAATAGATAACTGCCAAATTGCAATAACAAAAAACATCTGGAACTATGTCATTAAAATCTATTTGAAGTTCCACTCTCGCTTTCCTTTTCTGACCAACAATGGCAGCTATTAACCCCCACCCGTCATCACCAATGGCTATTTAATGCATTGACAACCCTCCGTAAATGGCTTAAGACGAATGATGTGGTGACGATACTGATAATCTGTTGTTTTGAAACTTATTTTGTCAATAATCGAACTCAAAACTTCCTAAATTTGAGCGCTTTCGGTTTCCTTCAATGTTGTGCAGTTTAAATAGTTAATTTTTAATTGGAAAAGGATGAAGAGGATAAATAAACGATGATGACGATATTGAAGGTGGGTGGTAGAAAAATGAACACAAACTCTACAGCTCCTGAGCCATACTCGTTTATATGTGCAACTTCACATGTAAGATGCATGTAATGCATAAAAAACATTAATTGATTCATCTGAAATGGAGAAAAAGCAAGAGGGTACTGGGTACTATAAAACCATTATAAGGACGTGAGTGGAGAGGAGCAAAGAGCATCTCTAACATTGACAGCATGAACGGGCACTAGACAGGCTTGATCCCAACAACGTGAGAATGGCTGCAAAAATACATCTAAATATACTTGGCTTTAACCATAGATGACAAATATGAGAGCTACTGTTGCAGCTCCAGCAACCTGATGAACAGAGAAGCAAGGAGAACTCGAGAAATGGAATGATGATCTGGTCTTTCTTGGACTTTTACGTGGTTTTAGTACTTAATGAGGATTTTTATATGCACATACCTTACTTCTTTTTCGTGGTGCTATATGTTTTATATGAACACAGGAAAACTGCAATGACGACCGTTCCTTGTTGCTTCTACCAATGTGAAAATCAACAAGCAGAGTTTCTTTCATGTAAATAAACCTGGACATCAACTACACAAATTGTGTTCCGGATTTCAGTCGTTAAAATTATAACAAACGATCATGTAAAACTCAGAAAAAGGTGAGTGGTAAACAATGTGTATTGGGAACGAATAAAAGTATGTAGCTATAGCTCATCATCTATTACATTGTAGCGTACTAATTACCAACCATGAAATTGGATCTGCTACAAAGTCCCTCTGACCGAGCAGGTTTCGTTTTCTCCATAACATTTGTGCCTGGCCAAGTAAAGACAAAAGGAAAGTAAACACTGCGCGTTTTAACCAAATGAAAACGCTGTTTGTTTACTGAAAGGCTGTGGGTTATGGCTTCCGTACATTTCATTCGTGGAATTGATAATTGCACGTAAATGAAGAAAAAGATTGAGGCTGATAGAAGGAAGAATAGCAGCAAGAACATTTATTTCCGAAGCGTTTTTTATCAATACACATGCATCTATTGCACAAACATGAGGATTAACGAGCCTGTCTTTTATCTACTAATTTACGTCGTAAGTTCGTGAGATAAATGGGAGAATGCGACATATTTTATTGAAAACTGTAGTGAATATCGGAGATTCCGCATAACTACATATTGTTAGGATAATTTGAAAGCCCTTTACTCAGATTCTTACACACTGAAATAATATAAATACGATTTTAAAGCCCAGTTTTTTAGCATGGTTGTGCAGACATTCTAGGTTATGCTTAATTTTTAGCCCCACTAAACTGCTATCAAATCAGTCAACATTTGCTAAAGGATCTTTTGAATAAGTATGAATGCGCAATGTAGTTCAATTAGGCAGTTTGTGACAGAGAAACAAGATAAGTTGCATGGTCGTATGAACAGACCCCGAATAAAACTCATAACAAAAATGCTAAGGTTTATCAAGGCATAAAAAAGTGAAAAAAAATAAAAAAAAATTACCCAGTTCACTCCCAACTGGGTGAAGAGCAGTCAAGCAAACACAAGAGGCAGACGTTTTATGTGTAGTTGGAATGTTGGGGAGACGTGGTGGAATCTAATAGCATGCGAGCTCAAGTCACTATTTTACGCTAATTTTAATGTGGGGTTTGTAAACTTTCTTTAAAAATTAATTAATGGTGAATAGTGTGAAAGTTAAGAATAATGATGAAAAATTGTTTTGTCTCCGTCATGATAACCATCTACATGGATTAATTAGAAAGTATGTTTGTATATTGTATATGCATGTGTGTTATAGACTGATGACTTTTTTCAAGTTATCTTGGATGATTGACTTTATTACAATTTTTGTTTGCTCTCACAAGCAACATAAACAAATTTAAGTAAATCGGATAGCTGTGAATTCCCGACAAAATCGTGTTCATTGTTGAATGAGGATGATTGTGACACGATAAATTATGTAGCAGCTTTAATAACTATGCTAAAGCAAGTTAAGTAAATGAGCTAAACATTTACGTCTTTTGCTCAGCTTTTGCTACTTTGTATGATACTCAAGATTGCGTTCATACAAGTAGTTACAATTTTTAAAACAAATTACCTAAAATCCCACCTGCTACAAATTGAGTCAGAGAACTAAAATGTGTAGGAAACTGACATCTTTCATAACTCCAACGTCATTTCGACTGTGTAACAGTCCTCAAGAGTCGATACGAAACATAAAGCTAAAGAATTTACTACAAATAGCCTACATATTACTATTACTAACTAAACCTATTTATAAACGCAGTTTATCCAATTATTACCCTTTAATGATTTGTATTATACACAACTCAAGGTAACTATATATTTTAGAAACTTCTCATCAATGGATTCGCAGCTTCAGCAAACTGAAATGAAAATACTATACTACATTTAGCTGGAGCATTATTCAAAGATCCGTCCACTTCATGGTATTACTGCACTTGAATGATTTTCAAGAATCCTGAAATAATATCCAAACACATTAGTAATCAAGATGTGTCTCATTTTTTTAGGAAACCGGTCATATTTTACTTTTTTCACCATCATTGTTGTTTGCTTTAGGTTGAAAATTCACGCTAATCCGTTCTAATATGTAAGTTCCGGCTCATTCATGGTCAGAATACGGGATTGTAAAAAAAGAGCTTTTAAGTAGTTTTGGGTTGTTGTGTGTCATGTTAGTAATAGATTTGCGGTGAACAAACTGAAATAATAAGAACATAAATGTTTCTGAATTATTTTCGTATTAGAAACCTGTTTTGTCATTATGTATCATAAAGAAGTGAGCGCAACCAAAACGGTGACATGTTACCTTTTGCCCCAAATCTTAGGAGCTTCCTATTCATCTACCTCAGCTTCAAGGTCATCCTCAGACAAAGTGAGGTCAATCATCTCGATCGAAGAATGAAACTTGCCGATGGAATGGGTTCCTCTGAGTTCACGATCGCGCTCATGCTTAAGCTAGGACTTTTTGCCATTTTGAGACGGGGTGTAAACATTAAAGCTTTTATAATATCAACTGACGTTGAGTTAATAGTGCTGCCCGTAACTGTGGCTGCTTTTGCTTTCTTCTGTGCCACAATTCCACAAATATTATGTGTCAGATCATGTTGCCTTTTAGTCGGTTGACTTTTTGTGAGTGCTTCTTGTTTTACTAATGTCACAATAGGACTCTGTGATGTTGAGGCGAATTTCCTGGAAACCGTTTTTCCATTTGATGGATCGTGTTGTTCAGGTGTGGATTTCTTTGACTTGACAAGCTTTGATTCGGATTTAACTCCAACTGAGATACTTTTACTGCAAGTGGCGACTGATGTTTTGGCTTTCTTGTGCAACTTCTGGGGTAGTCCCAATTTCTTGGTATCCCAGCTCACTCTGTTTTTCATGAGTTTTTCCACTTTTTCTTTCAAAGTCACAATTTCGGCTGCCTTTTCTTCGCATAACTTTTCCAGGTCTTGGTGCATGTTAGCTATGGGTTCCAGGACCTGTTCCAGATTCTCTTCTTTTGTTAAAATTGATTGTATCGTTCCAAGGTTAAACTTTTCATTTTTTCTTCCACTTCAATAACCTTTTTGTTTGCAATCTCAAGTTCCGAGTACTGCTTTTGAATTTTTCTCTCCTTTGAAATGTTTTCAACTTTTATCGCCTCCAATTCGTCCTGAAGTTTGGTCATTCTCAGAGACTGCTGCTCGTTATCTCCAGTCAACTGCGCAACTCGCTCTCCTTCAACTTTCAGCTTTTGCTCAATATCAGCCACCTGTCCAGCTTTCTCTTCAATCAAATTCATGAGTGAAAAGATTTCTGCATCATGTCGATTAGCCAAGTCTTTTATCTTCTCCTCCTTGTTTTTAAAATCAGCCTTCTTTTCTTCCAAGTCCATTTTCAAAGCACTAATTTCTACCTTCATCGCTTCAGTCAACTTTGCAAGTTTCTCTTCACTGCTTCGAGCAACATCCTCCACTTCTTTCGTCGTGGAAATTATCACTCCATCCTTGTCTTCTAGTGCCAACTGCAATTCCAAAATCCTCGTGGCCTGTTTATCATTTTCAGATTTCAACAATTCCATCTTTTCCCCAACTTTCTTTTCTTCTTGCATTAGTATTTCCACGTTTTCACGTTCGAGTTCGTTACATTCGCGAAGGCATTTTATGGTTTTTTCATTATTTAAATGTTGTAGTTTCAGCTGGCGCAGTTCCAATTCCAACTTTTGTATCATTTTATCTCTGTCCTTAACAGTTTTGTTGGCAACTTGAAGTTGTTCCTGCTGCTGCTGAATTTTGTCCTCGTGTGATTTGAGAACTTGTTTCTTCTGCTCAATTTCTCTTGGCCGAGTTGGATTATCTTCTGGGATTGCTGTTGGGTAACTGTATTACTCGACACACCGTTTACTTCTGAATGTTTCAATTGCTCTCAATAACATTCACTTTCGAAGAACTCACAGCAATCAGGTTCTTCAACGAAAGAGTTTCTGTGTTCTGTTGAGTGTTCATCGTTGTCACTTTCTTCTCTGTGTTTTTGACTGTAGCAGTTCTCTCCACCACACTTTCACTCAAAGAACTGGTATCCTTCCCCATTCTTTTTCGCAACTCTGCGGTTCCAACCGTATTCCACAGCTTTTTCTCTTTGAGTGCTGATGAAGCTTCTGCACTTCCGCCTTCAGTTTTTCAAGTTCTTTTGCTTGAGTATTAAGGTGGAGAGACTCAGCTCGTCAGCGTCACTCACGTTTTCACAACGTATCATAAATTGACGTGGCTTACACTTTAAGAGGTTTGCACATGCACATAAAAGTTAGTTCGGCTTTGCTCTCGTGAGGTAAAAGCGAAAGCAACGCATCTTCAAACTCTATCACTCCAGTACAAAATAGGTTTATTAAAGAGACAATATCAATCAGCTAGCTGCACAAAGCTCAATATTAACAGGCCTGATTGTAGAGTCTTTTTGTTATGGTTTTTAACAAGATGAGTCCAAAACACTAAGGAAATTGGTCGTGCTGTGCTTCTACTAAAGCAGTACTTCATCCAAAAACTCTTGTAAGAGAATGATGAAATGAACAGGGTAGGCAGAACAAGTAAGTAAGACGTGATACACAAGTTTAGTCCAATGTATTGAGGTTAGGTATTTCATACGGTATGTAAATCGAGCAAATAGCGGCATACTTATACTTTTTTATCTCATATTGGTAAAAAATGTTATCCATGAAAATGAGAGAATAGTAAATGTCCCTAAACAACGGAAAAACTATGTACACAAAGCACCTATATCTCCTAATGTACACATATTATAGTTTACTTATTAGCGAGCATGAAATCATATTCCGCTGAGTAAATGCGCTTCACGTCCTCCAAAATGTGTGTACCTGGCCTAGCAAACAATAGTACCTAAAAAGTGATACGCAAATTAGCACAAATTTTGTCAGCCAAACTCTTTTTTATCAGAAGATAACGTCCGTTGTTTTATACTAAAAAGAATGGGTTTGTGATCCGTAAATTCCGATTATGGAATCGATAATGAAACAAGTTTACGTACAAGATTATGCTTTATTTTCTTTCAAATTTATTAGTTAGTCTAAATTGCTTTGAAATTACAACCAACGTTATTTAAATACAAGTAAAAAATGGGAAGGCTCAGAAAGGCTAAGAAATTAAGTGATCACTGATCAGTAATCAGTCGGTTCATCTCCAACTGGAGAGCAGTCAAGCGAACCCAACAGGCAGTTGTTAGCTTTGTAGCTAGATGTTGAACAAATGTGATGGAATTGAATGGCATTCTTATGCTAATTTAGATAAGGGATTTACATAAATGCTTTGAAAGTGATTCATGTCAGTTAGACTGATTTAAGTACTGAGGCTTTGTGGGTTTACAAACTTTTCCTTTCTGATATGTAGAAAGTGTGTGCCTGTATAGGCAGCATCTCAATAGTTTTGCATTAAATGTCAAGAAATTCCAAAGTTCCATCTGCGTTCAAATTTATTTATTAAGTTGTGATGAAAGAAAGTTGGGAAGTAGGAAGTGTTTGGTATATAAGCGTGCGCTATTTGAAAACCTTTCAACTATTTAAGTTATGATAAATGCACTGTAAAATATTTGAATGTCAGAACAAAAAGAGCCAACTTGAGTCACGTTTATGTGAACGCTGACTTAAACTGGAAACTTAAACTTCGTGAGGCTCTCAGCTCGCCATCCATTGAAAAACTGAAGACGGCCTATGGTTTCATCATCTTTCACTTCAATAAAAGTTTCCATTGGCATATCATATGCGGAATAGATTTCACAATGACGCCTTCTATCTAGTTTGTGTTCGGATGAGTTCGAGAAAGCAGGCAAGTAAAAAAGGGTTGGAACGTTGAAAACATTAATGCTTTAGCATGTGTGTATTTAAAAATTGATTATCTACATGAAGCGTACCGTTCTTAATTCTCTTGACTCTGTCATGCATTGCCCCATCATTATTTATAGTCCATTTATACTGCTAACGTTGGCACTGACGTGATACCGCTTTCAGAGTTCACTTATTTGAGTCCTTGAACACGTAGGAACTTCAGATGCAATGATTGAGATTAACACTTTTTCACCATTCTGAATTAAACGCGGATAAGAGCTTGTGTAATAAACATATTATACTTAGGGTGAAACGA
>LJIJ01002013.1:0-32608 GCA_001718145.1 Orchesella cincta
ACAAGACCGTTTATCACTTTTTAAATAAAATACACACTAACACGCCTTTTGCTAATAACAATTCCGCCTGCTGTCAAAAACTGTCAAAAATTTAGCTCAAAGTCAAAATTTATTCATTCTACATACCTCATCATTGTAAATGATTTTGTAAGTTTAACCATTCAATAAAAGTTTCCGGTTGCAGTAAGACAACGGTGCTAATGTCACCTACTAGGATGCGTCACCTACAAACTGTTAATTAGTCTAAATAACCACCTATGGTAATAGCCATAGGTATGGTTATGTGCTCCAAACGGGCGGCTACTTCTACGTTGCAGGCAGGTAGGCCATGTCACTGTGGGCTCTGGCCCTAAGGCGAATTCTCATAATGCTTGCAGATGAAGATATGGGCTTTTTAAGGCAAGCCAAGCCATTTTTGTTGCTAGATATGATAGCATATAATATTTTTAGTTACATTTTCAACCAACCTTCGCTCCAGGTGCTGCGGAAATTACGTCAATATTTATGGTTCAACGAGTCATTTGTGAAAACCAATGCGTAGAATGACTTGTTGGTATGCTACACAAGCAGTTGTTGTTTCATTTTTTTCTTCATTACGAAATTAGCAACATGGCATTCGTATTATTACTGATGTCTATATTTTCTTCCAAACTTGTCATTAATTCTATTAGTATATGAATTTCGGCATCATGTATCATGGTATCAAAAAATCTTCAATGAATGCTCATAATAATAATAATTAATGGAAAGTTGGAGCTTCTAACAAGAATATGCACGATTCGTTCTAATGTTCACTCGGAAAATTTTCCTACTGGCAAAACGTGATGCATTTTAAAACTAAAACTACATAAGCCCTAAAGAGAGCGCAAAATGGCAGACAGACGGAAAACTCAGTAAAACTTGTTGAATGCATTCAGCTACAATTAAAACCGACTAGACTACCATACAATTACTAGCTCAGAATATATGAGTGGATGTAAATACTAATCTATAGTCTGAATCAAAATTGACTCCAGTGTATGCTAAGTTGTATACCAGTAGACCGAAAATGAAATTTAAGGCTGTGTGAAATATTAGGAATGCTCCTTGAATAACAACAAACGTCATGACATTAAATCCAAAAAAATCCTCAGCTTTCCTCGAAATTCTTTTAAAGCTCAAACTTCATGGAAGTTTCCAGCCATTCGTCTGCTGACCGCTTGTGAGATTAAACGAAATAATAAGTTACAAGAAATAATGCCGTCCAAATATCCCAGACTGCCCCAGTACTTAACTGCGGCTGCAGGTACCGACTTTGTTAAGCTTATCGACAGTTTATTCAAATTACGTAGTGGTAACTGCTTTTTTACTCCATTATTTCTCCAGTTGCTGTTGGGGCGTTTAATTTTGGAAACGCTCTAGGATGGTCTTCGACAGGGCTTGAGTCTCTCAAATCAAGCCACCTCTTTTCCTCCCTATCATCAAGTCAAATTTCATGGATAGCTTCTTTAGTTACGGTATACTTAAACAAGTGGGAATGCATTAGTTTGTTTTTACTTTATACGTAAATTTTACTATCAAAATTCCTTAATCATTAATCAGATTGGTGCAGTTTTTGGGTCAACTGTTGGAGGGTTTTTAATCGGAAAGATTGGAAGGTGCCGCTCCTTCTCAATTTCCTCAATTATCTTAACAGTTGGATGGATTGTAATGGCAGTTGCAATGCGTATTGAAATGTTGTACGCCGGAAGGTTTCTAACAGGATTTGGCTCTGGAATGACGTTGCTCACTGCTTCATTTTATTTAACCGAAATTTCTCATCCCGAAATCAGAGGGCGGATAAGCACAACATTTCCGGTTGTGTGTGGCTTTGGAGTTCTTTTCACGTAATTTACACATATTTGGAAAATCTTCCCCTTAAGTAACTATTTTCAGATGTATGTAAAGTTCCATTTTTATTTGTTAGCTACTTGGTTGGATACTTTTTGCCGTATAATTTACATGCTGCAATTTGTGGACTAGTTCCAATCATATTTTTTGTGCTTACCTGGATTATCCCAGAATCCCCCTGGTATCTTATTCAAGTAGGTGCTAAGGACAGAGCAGTCACTTGTCTGTGTTATTTAAGTGGCTCCGATAAGAAGAATCCTCCGGAAGAAATAATTACTGCAATTTCCCAGGTACTTAACTTCCCCAAATCTGTATCTAATCTATGTGCACTTATTCACAAAAAATATTCTAATAACTGATATTTCGTTGATTAAAAGATTGAAGCAGTTTTAAAAACGAAATCCGGTTTGAAAAACAGTTTCCGGGATTTGGTATCACTTCCAATGATTATTTCCGTGGGATTGATGCTTTTTAATCAACTAAGTGGCGGAAATATTTTCAGATTTTACACCGTTTACATTTTCCAAGAAGCCAGCAAAGCCGTCGAGGGAACTCACTGTAGCGAAGTTTTATTTGACCCCCATTCCTCCGTGGTGATTGTGGGGGTGTTTCAATTTGTCGCAACTATTGCTGGCTACTCGTGTATCGACAGATTTGGCCGCAGAATTCTTCTCATTTGCTCATTAGTTACCATGTCCATTTCCGTATCAACTCTGGCTGTGTTTTTCATGGAATCTTTAGGACTCTTCCAAATCTGTCATGTAGTTGCGTGGCTTCCACTCATTTGCTTGGTGTTATACAGCAGCGCGTACTGTTTTGGTGTTTCTGGACTTGCGTACATTATCATGAGTGAAATTCTACCAACAAACATTGTTGGAACGGGGTCCACGATCGCCACATCTTTTAGTTGGATTCTGGCGTTCTTAACAACCCGCTATTTCCTGGATGTTTATGGGCTTTTGGGTCCACCTATCACTTTTTGGACGTTGGGAGGAATTTGTTTGGCTGGGGCAATTTTTACTTTTGTTTTTGTACCAGAAACGGCAAGGAAGCAGTTGACAGATTTTCGATGAATTGAACTTTGCACAAAACGCGTTTATTAATAAACACACCAAAAAAATAATTTCCAAAGGTTCCCAATTACTATCAACTATTAAAACACTTGTTTCGCAATTTTTTGACATGATGATGAGTATGTTTGTTCATGCATCTTTGAATACAACCTGGTTAGCACTGACATATTAGGAAGTTATGAAATGAGAACAATGTTGAAAGTAGGCTTTATTTCATGACTTGTTGATTTTTGCGTTGGAGTAAAAAAATATTCGTGAATACAAGCAAGAGTGGGTTTGAGAACTAAAAATAAGATCAACCCCCATATTTTATTCAAGCGATATCATCAATTCCTTTCACATTCAATCCTAGCGTGTCATATTTTATTTTATTACCGCAAGAAAAAATCCACATGGCATGCATTGCATCTTTTATTTTATACCATTTATAATAAACAAGCTCTCAACCACTCAACACGTCATGCTGTTCAAACAGCGGAACCTTGATATTGTGATGTGCATTTTGGATGCACCAGAGTGCCGAAATTGAGCCTGCAGTAATATATGTGGGTCTGACCAAAGATTGATATATTGATTTCAGTAATTGGCCAGTGAGCATCTCTCAATTTTCTTTATTTTATATAAGTTGCTAAAACACCTGCCATAAAGGTTGCAACTTTGCCAATTAGTTGGTGACCACACACATCGTACCTCCGTCCACATCAGGTTGCAACTAGTAAGAGATACCTCGAATATCTGTAATTAGCTCCGGATTGCGAGTAGTAAAGTATTATTATTTCAAACATGAATAAATAAGATCATCGTATGGGGTTGAGCGAATTAAATGCGCAATGGTTGAGTTTGCGAGTAGTGTATAATTACTTTATTAAGAATGAAAGATGATGTTTTTGTGTTTGTGTTGAGGTTGATGCAATTCCGTCAATTATTATTTCCACTCTCTGAGCATATCACCACGGAAAGTTTAGATCCGGATATCATTAAAGTTAGATAAAGAATTGCTTCAATGATTATGTTTTGGTGCATGAATGAGGAAAAATATATATTGCATTAATTATTTCATTATGGTTTTGAATCTTTCAGTTGGTCAGCTCTGCGTAACTTCAGCAGCTCAAATCACCCGAAGGGAAAACAGGTAGCACTGCACTTTGACTCAAAATATTAAACAACCAACCAAGAAAGGTTGAGGAATCAGAAAAGCATTTAATTACACTCTGGTATGCTCCCTAATGAGAAGCACAACCCCAGGGGCATCCGGCTATTGGCTATTTTCATCATTTCTGTTTACTTTGAGAATTATGACGTCTTCTTCGTGTAATTACTAAGTAAGTGATGAGCTGAGCCCGTTCCAGGAGACCTAGCACCTTTTTATGATGCTCATAGCAAAATAACTCAATATTTTACCATTGAATAGGTGGTTGCAATTCACAACTGGTACGTGCGTTTCAATGAATATATGAGGCAGTAGTTGCATTCTCAAGTCGGGCTATCTTTCAGAGTGAGAGGTGGCAGCTATTCAATTACCTTTGATACTGGGGTGAGGATAATACCAATAATTGCAAGTGATTGATTACAAAAATTATATAAATTTTTAAATGCCCTACATACCAAATTTTTACCCAAATTATTTTAGCTTATAAAGTAATAACGTCCCTCAGGAGAACCACCGCTTGGTAAGAGCTATTACTATTGAACTTATGGATTTAATCAATAATTATTTATGAAGTTTCTTCATTCCTATAAATGATACTTCGCAACTGACACCAGTTTTACTAAATTGTTATGTTAAAATAAACATTAATTAACTGTTAAAACGAAACTCTTTTGTAGTATAGAAAATAATTTCATTGGGCGAAACGAGACTAAAGGACTGCACTGTGATGGTCGGGATGATGTTACTTCAACGAAGTCCAAGTGTTCCAAAGAATGTAGCAATTTAGTGAAGGAACGTTTGCTCCTAGAAAAAGCCAGGCGTCGGTGGAACTCAAAATGGAGAAAACTGTATAAAATACAGAGACAACATCAGCAAGCTTCCAAGCGCGGCTAAAACGAGTAAAACTTTGTTTAAAAACGGAGCATCAATCAGTTATGTTCCAGCAAAAAGAAATTGCAGGAGTCTGAACAACTTTTACAACAAGTGGAGCGTCGTCGAGAATACACAGAGTTGCTGGTTAAAGACGCTGAGCAGCAATTGGAATATATTGAGGTGCTTGAGAACAGCGGTATGATAACTCTTGCTGAAATTGAAAAACGAATATTGAAAGCTCAGAGTCATTGTAAAAAATGAAGGGTTATGTAAAATCGAAAACCATTATTTGAAAAAAATAAACAACGTATTTGAATAATTTTAATTAATGAACGTGTTTAATTGCTGTTACAATACTTTAATATTATGGTGTTTGATGGCGTATTGAATCGAATGCTTTTCTCTTCATTACTGTACAAAAGATCGAACAGCAATCGCTGTTTTAGATTTAAAATCATATAAGCACAAAAACGTATACATATAGTAAAAGTATTATATAGCCGGACTGGGACAAAAGAGACGTAGCCAAAAAACTGCTCAATATATAGGAACAAGTGTGGTGTAGTCTGAAAGCCCATCCGATGTAGTGGTAATGCAAGTCATATTTCTTTATTTTTCACCATCTCCACTGAAGAACGAAACGAGTTTCCAAATCTAGTTCAAAAGCTATATTTCCGACGGTTTTTTAAATCTATCGTGGATATTTTTTAATAGATTAGCAGACTTTCAAGTAACTGTGGTGTAAACTGTTAAACTAAGTAAGTTCAATAAACTGGTAAAGGTTTTTTAAATTTTCACATTCATATGTACTCGTAAGAGGATATTGAATTTTCCGGTTTTTCGTTACAAGCTTTTTTGTCATTTTGGCCCAAAACGCCCTTTTTCAGTAGCTCACCATATGCATTATAACGTGGTCTGAAGTTCAACCGGGGACTTTTTATAGAGAACTTGAGATGCTTGTTTTGATAGAATATGCTGCGTAGCCGAAATTGCAAGTTTAGCCATTTTTATAGTATGTTAAAAATCCAGAAAATCGCAAGGAAAATCAGTTTTTGAACACCTTTCCTTAAATCCTGTGGTTTCTCTTATATAGCTCAGTGTATAAATTACATACCGACTGGTTTTATATCTACATAAAATGGGCTATCAAATTGACATAACGGTTTATGTTTCAGTTTGTTGGGTTTTTCGCAATTGACGATGTTTCCCAGTCCGGCTATATAATACTTGTTCCTTATATATATATGTTAATGCAGCATAATATATGGCGTTGCGCTCAACCAACGTGAACAAAAACTGGGTTAAATTAAATTAATCACTGATAATGACAACAGAAACCCCTCTCCTTTGAAAACCATTAATAGCGAATAAAATAAAACCAATAATATTCACTAAATAAAGTACAGATTTATTAAATAAAGAATAAACTAAAAAAATATTGGACGTGTAATATTTTACCCGTCCAAGATATTTTCTTTCTCTTTTAAGTCCATGCAGTTCTGTATGTAGTTGAAACTGTGTCCATCGTTGTGAGAGAGGAATGCTACAAAAATCAACACCAGTAGTAATTGTTAATTTAATTTCATCGGAGAAACATCGCGAACGGTTGAACAAAGAGATTATGAACATCATCATCAACTCTCTTCAGCTGTGAATGACCATTTAAATGAATTTCCATCTCACCAAGTAGACTCAGCATGTCTAATAGAACGCGAATCCAGGAAATAGTATCGCAAATTCAAAGAACACCTTTGGATTATCAAATATGATAACCAAAATATCAACAAAAACAATGGTAAATCTGTCAACTCCATATGCACCTCTACTCTCATCCCACTCCTGGAACCCTAAAGGACATGGATACTTATACTTATAATAATTACTTGTATTTAACTGTGATTTTCTTCACATTTTACCAAAAATATTTGTTAACAATCGAATGTCAAATTTAATTTTCATCATTCCTGAGGATGACAATAGTAAATTGTTGAAAGCTTGAATATATCAAAGCGAATCTTATGATCTAACAACCATGAGCTCCATTAATAATGATTTCAGTAGTAATTGTTTCATGGAATATTGTCGTATATTGCAAAGAATGCATATTTTTCTAAGGAAAACAAAGCTCATCATTTGGAAAGTTGTGCATGTACATTTTTACTTAATTTCGTATAATATCATGCTTTTGCAGCAATACCAAAGAAAACTGTTTTAACGCTACACTTCTAAAATCGTCAATGTCAGAAGACAACTCAATAATCAAAAGCATTGCAGAAATAAATTTTTGCACCTTGCAACAAATGCAATAGAATTTGCCTTACAAAATTATACAAAAATAATTTGATCTTCCATTCAAATTAAAAATTGTTCCTAATATTTATAAAAATTGTTTATATTAGGCATATTACGAACATTGCTAGTTTGCTAATCCCCCTTAGTTTATGTTTGGAATGCTTCTTTCGAAATTATATGCCATTTTAAGATGTCATAATTTGCAACATATACTTTTGTATCCAACAGCTTGGAGATATTTCATATGTATATTTAGTGTGTATCGTTACCATTAATTTCAAGCATATTTTGACCGCTACGGCCTTCAAAACTGATACCAAGGAGGAAAAATATTAATCTCTTTTGTTTGGTCACCAGTTACAGCGCTGGGGCTTACTCATTTTCCATTCAAAAAGTAATATTACTACAGGGATACGCACGACCACCCAAGCCTCTTAAAATGATGTTCTGTAAACCTACTGCATTGTCATTGTCGTCATCACCATTTTAACCCTACCACATTTAGTGAAAACAATTATCGCAAAAACGTGCAAAATAATTTACAAATGTGTACTGAAATTTAAACTCGTAAAATATATGAGAGAGGTCGGTTAATATAAAGCTTATCGAGTTTAAACAAGAATATTGGCAAGCAGAGAGACTGTCAAAGGATAATCTTTGTGAATCATTTGCAATTTATTCCGGCGGTCCTGGTCTGTTTATGGTATACGTACGTGAATGTGATAAGACCAGTTTCAATGTTGACATTAAAAAAAATGTTTACAAAGCATGAAGCATCAATCTGTATCATCAACAGAAATCAAGTAGAAATGACCTCACATTTCATCAGACCACGTTTATAGAGAATGACGAAATGTGTTTTTATAAAACGAATATGTACGTACGAATACGAAACCAAAAAGTATGGCACAATAAAAAGGCACCGACGTATTAATCGAATTTACATCATGTTATTACAGGAAATATACCACAAGGAAAATTTTAAAACTTCCGGGAGTATTTGGCATGCACTTTAACCAAATGTGCCAATTTTTTCATTATTTCCTTTTTTCGAACAAAAAAAATTACCAAAACAAATACCAGAATGGGAAGGAACCTTATTTTTAGTATTTTGTCATCGTAGTGGTTTAGAATGTAATTGTTGACCTTCTGGGATATAACAAATGCATTGTTGTATTGGCAAGGTTCATTTGTCTCGTTTTTTAAAAGGCAAATTTAATTTTTTCCAGAGTCAAATTTGGCAATTGAATTCGTCGCAGAATTGTGAGTAGTTTTGAAGGAAGTCTGATACACGATACAAACTCACAAAACTATGTATGTTAGGCTAACCTATTATCACTGGCCGACGAAAACAAGTTTCTGCAAATATTTGTTATCAAATAATTGACTCGACACTGGGATTTACGGCTTGTCACCACCATACACATGCTTACTACATTACATATATAAAATAACTCTTTAACGTTCAATGATATTCACAATCAGTAAGTGTGATGTATGTTGTGTTTACCGACCGCAATAATTTTGCAGCTTACTATTTATTCGAACAACGGGTTTCGTTGGTAATTATTAAAACTAAAACAAGATGTTATGCTTGTGGACCATTGGCTTTTGAAAGATATCGATGTAGTATTCCTTAACTTTAATGATTTCCAGAAAGTATACAATGAGGCGTACAATACAATCATCCTGTTTAATTTGCCCAGAGTTGGATTTACTAAACCATTTCCTTTCTAGCGATGGGCCTTTAGAGTACTTAATTTGTGAAATAAATGTATATTCACTGAAAACTTCAATGAACTAGCTTTCAAATGATAACCGATCCCAATTGTGGCAGTTGAAAATGTTTGACCTTGACTTTTGACCCTGTCGGGAAGTTTTTATTTAAAATCAAACAGAATGTTTGCAGTTTATATGCGAATGGGCATATTTCATGTCACGTGGATGGATGTCCGTGCGATAACTCAAACAAAACTAATCCAATCAACTTCAATATGGGCACACTGATTGTTTAGGTCATGACTACGATCGCTACTGATTTTGGGCTACATCCGTGCACTTAATCAGAATTAAGTTTCATTAAAGGAAAAATATACATTGAACAAAATGCTCCCAGTGCACCACGGGTGCAGAATCTTTTTTAACGCTGTAACAAGGTTACAGGAAGATATGGGTGCAAAGCCCCCTGCCCATATACGGGCATGAAGTAACATGGAGGAAGTTTGGATCTGGTTACAGGAAGATTTCGAATCCTTAAAAGATTCTGCACCAGTGCAGTGCACTGCACACATTTAGACCGGCGCTAATTACAAATGCCATTGTCGTGGAGAATTTGGGATAGTGAATAGGATAAGTGGTAATTGAGGAGGATAAGTGATGATTAAGGAGGATAAGCGATAATTAGGGAGGATAAGTGATAATTGAAGAGGATAAGCGACAATTAGGGAGGATAAATGATAATTGAAGAGGATAAGCGATAATTAGGGAGAATAAGTGATAATTGAAGAGGATAAGCGACAATTAGGGAGGATAAATGAAGAGGATCACTGATAATTCAAGAAGATACGGGATATTGTTTGATTTTACCCTACTGTCTACCAGCATTTATTTAAATTTGCAATTCATAATCAGCACAGCAATATCTTCCAATCCTTTCATTGCTGAACACCATGTTGTCTTTAGTTTTATGTGAAACTCAACTATGGAATGTACACGTTAGGTTTATGGAGCAACTGTATTGGCAAATTTACGAGATTTTAATCAAACGAAGTTCCCTTTTATGTAATTTCGTCAACGTTTTTAGTCAATCAGGGGCGGAGGTAGATTTCCAAGTGCCCGGGTGCCAGAAGAGCGATAGTGCCCCCAGAGTGTTTACTGTAGGTGCCAGTTTGTAATAAAAGTTAATTGGACGGTTTTTCGGCATTTGCCATACCATCTTTATTGTCAACTTTCAAATTACAATCGGGATTATCAAGTCTGAATCTTAACTATGAGCCATTAGGTGCAATGCTCGCAGGAGATGGTGTGGGGTAGGGAAAAAACTCCAACTGAGATGCAACATGATATTAAGAACGCAATTATTATGTCGGAGAACAAACCTACCCCGGCGAGGATTCGAACTCACGCCTCACTTGACCACCAGCATACGCACGGCTGAACCTTGCACGTATGCCATCGCGCTCTCCTCGCCAGTTTGTAATAGCTAGTATTACTTTTTTATGAAACACAATTGTTATATTATTTTATTATTTATTTAAACGTTTTTTATTGACGTAACACTCATTATTAAACTCACAAATTTCATAATCCCTTTGTTGTAACAAAAATTAAATTTAACAACGGATTACTAACTATTTACTTACTAACTTGACATATAGTTAACCGAGACAAACCAGTTTATTAATTCTAGATTTATTGACTAGAAACTTGCGAAACCTTTCGATTTTAATTGGTCTACGACGGGCTTTGTTTCTGGCAAAAGTTTCAATCAGGTTGTCAATTACGAGTGCTTGAACACGCTTCGCCTCCATACTCAATAAAGCCTAAAAGCCGTTCTTGTGACATTCTGCTGCGTAAATAATTAATCACCATTATAGGAACCAAAATGGATATGCATTCAATTGTCAGCAGATGAAAAATGCTAAAATAAAATATAATAAACCCGACAATCCGAGATGTAGCGATGTACCTTTAGCGGATGATAATTTGCGGCTTAAAAAACGTGTCATAAGTGAAATCCGCAATGGACTAGCTTTTCCAATGATATATCACACCCTAAGTGTGTCATTTGAAAGTGCATGACCTTTGACCTCGGTCCGAAGTTCCGATTTCAATTTGTAGTGCATATTTATTATCAGCACTGCAGTAGCTTTCAAATGGTATATCATAAGCTATGTTGGTTAATTGAAATACTTATCGTGACCTTTGACCCTGTTCGGAAGTTCTGATTTGAATTTGCGATGCATATTCATCATCAGTAGAGCAATACCTTTTGAATGATGTATCACAAGCTATATGTTACGCTTATCATATTTGTTGCGCTTATCATTTGACCTTGTTCCCGTGACCCCAGATAACCCATCTACGAACTCATCCTCCGCTTTGACCTTATCTATCGATTGGTGAAAACAGAATTTCGAAATGTCAAACGGTTCGAAAGTTATCGTGTTGACAGACAGACGGACGACAGACGACGGACGACAGACGACAGACGACGCGATACAAAGTCTTCTTAATATGTACCTAAAGGTACATAATAAACTGATATTCAAAAGTGGCGCCTTTTAACTCGTTAGCGATACTTAATGAATTAAACGTTTCAGCAACAAAGGAGTGGTTTTCATGAAGATAGTCTATCCAACTATGAGCTTCTTTCTTGACTCACTTTTTTAGTTGCCTACTTTTGACTTTTTTGATCACTTATTAACTTCTATCAGTTTCTGACCTTATTCCCTCTTGGACTGTTCTTCAACCGAAATTTAACCCTAAATGAACAGAGGACTAAGAGATCACTATCAATCTCGGCCCTGGAGGGACAGCAGCTGCTTATCAGTCTCTATGCTGACGGCACTAGGGCCTTTTATCATTCTCTGTGCTGGGGGCACTAGGGCCTTCTATCAGTGTCTGTAGCTGAGAGCACTGGAACTTTTTATCAGTCACCATTCCAGAAGGCACTGGACTTTTTGTAATTTTCCGGCTAAATCAACCTTAAAAGCCGAAGACTGGAGGGCCCTTTAGGCCCCCCAGGCCTATTGGGCCCGGGGTGCGGCGCACCCCCTACTTCTCCGCCACTGTAGTCAATGTTTTGTTATTTGTGTTACTAGAATGAATAAGTAGAATTGTAGGCAGTATTATTGGTATTTCATATGCCTAATTCACTAGCCACTGGCTTTGGCAATACAAACAATCATTCATGAAAATTGCAGCGTTCAGTTTTACAGAAAACTGAATGGTGCATCGTGTTCAGCGTGTAAGTTTCCCAAGAAACACTATTTTTTTACTGCCTGAACCCTCCTGGCACTTTAGGTACTTTACTTGTAGGATAAATGGTCATGCCGTATTATTTTCATATAGCAGGTAGTGTATGTTCCGGGAAACATTCCCACTCGTCGGTTTGTTCACATAAATCAAAGAATTCTGATGATAAGGTAAAAAAATTAATGTTACATTGATGTATAAGCTATTGAAAAATATATTGTTTGTACTGCGGTCATCCATAACACAGATAATGCAGACGCGCCAAAACGTGTCCAGTATACAAAACTGTTTGAAATGTTAGAAATGTTTAAATCGACTGAACATTAAAAACCGAAAGTATTAAATGCATAAAAACGAAGTAAGACCACACCTGTAACCAGAACTTCAAATCTAAAGAAACATCATGTCTGCTCAAAATTATTGATATCATTGTTTTAGTACTCCGTGAAGTTGTTAGAATTGGAATGCGCTTGTAGACCGTTTCAACTTAGCCCTACATCGGTCCAGCGTGTGTTTCATTTGGTACTTTTCATACTGTGGTGAACAAAAAACGTGTCAGGATGCAAAAGGTAAACAATGAGAGAGAATTGTTCTGTTATTTGATGACTATGTTACTTACTAATTTCTACGTGAAACTGACTCACTCTTTTCGGTTTTATTTAAAACCACTTAAACATTAGAGTGAGTGTTAAGAATATATGTATGCTTTGTATAAATATATAATGTAACCATATTACTCATCCATAATGCTGCAATGGGATTTCGCTGAAAACAATAGCAGCAGAATTTAACGTTTGGTTGCTGAAATTGATTAGATAAGCTTGTCATAATTTGTGACGTGTGCCAAACGATTTATTTTTTACAGCATTTCATCACATACATAATACTTTTTTGAACCAAAAAACTGAGCATGAGTTTAGTAGAAATGTTAAGTAGGCCGACTACGACGTTACCTTGCTTTTTTGGTGAGTTGTGTTGTAGCAAATTGGATATATACTGAGCTCAATCTTTATTGTCTCCAATCTGAATGCGCATATAGAATATACGTTTTTGTACACAGGAATATGCTTACATTATCAACGTTATATAGACAGTTTAGGTACGGAGCTGTTTTTGAAAACAGTTGAATGCTTATCAATGTGACTTTCAGATACCTTGCTAAATCAAATCTCCACGTAAGCTTTGCCATCGTGGCCGTATGGAAATTATTGAGATTTATGACATTTTTCACGCAGTACATATAATGTGCTAACATGGTTGATAAATCTTAGTTAACCCCTACACTCCCATTGTGAATCAACCTGAACCTCGCATCCGTCCTTATCTTATCTGTGTACAACCGAAACATTTCTATATAGTTTAGTCCACAATATGGACAACCTAATCGTTGGTGAAACAGGCAAGCCACATTTTATATCACTAACTTTTGAAAACTCTACTCACTAATTAACAGCTTATTGGATTTTGGCAGAATGCAGTTTTGAAGATGTTTACGACACTTTAGCAAAATCATCAACGTCCGGTCTTTTGGTGACAAAATGGACTGATATTGCAAGACGTCTAGACATTCCAAGTCACACCATGGAAACTATGAAACTAAACATGGTTAATGGCAACACGTTGTCAAATATATTCGTTGACATTCTAAGAAATTGGAAGTCCCTTCATAGCCACGATGCCACGCTGAAAGTATTGGTAGCCGCTTTCGAGAAGAGTGAAATGAACGATCTCGCAGGTAACCCCATGTTTTTTCTTCAAATTTTTTCTTGGAGTTTTTCATATTTTCAAATCTGGAATGCTCCCTGCTTTACATTTGGCTTTGGCTTCAATCTTTCAACGCTACTAATTACGATTTTTTCCCCGTAAAATCAGCAAAAACATCAATACTATTGTCAAATTTTGTGAAAAACCTGTATTGCAATAAGATAAACGCGGCTTGCAGTGTTATAGAAAAGAATTGGTTTCATTACATGATGATACTGTGCTGGAATTATACACAATCTCTGCTGATAAGAAAATAATTGAATTAGGAAACGAGCTCTATGAACTGATATGCTCTTTTATATCAGCAAAAAAATGTTCCTGTGTCGTAAACCCAATTGAGTTGAGTACTGAGATGAGTATATCGGGCTAATAGCTGCGGCAAGTTGATAAATTTTAAGTTGGACAAGATTAGAATGAGAAGCATCATGTAATACTTTTGCGTTAGAGGGAATTCGATGCTTACAATTCGAAAATTCAAAATACAAAGAAATTTTATCAAAAATTGGTATGTTTAGTTTCAAAACCTTTAAAAGACTTCTAAACAACTTCCGTGTCTGCTAAAACTTTATATTTCAGATTTTTTTACAATTTTGTTGCACACTTTGGTTGGTTTTGAATTTGCGGTAAAATTTTGCTTTTCTGGTTTTCGAATTTTAGAAATCATTGATTCTAGCTAGAAAATCGTTTGGAGAAGAACCTTGCAAATTTTCATGAAAGTTCTATAGGAAACCTCGGCCAAAATGCCGTCTCTTTGCCAAGCCATCAAATTGCCCCTATAGCAGAAATCTTCACATTGCCCTTTATCCAACGTATCACATTGTACAGCCAATGACTGTCTACCATGCATAACCTAGGCAGGCCTTCATTTCTGGCATCATTACTTCCATCTGAAACACAAATATCAGGTCGACTTCATGTATCTATGGAGTTTCTCAAATAGGCTTCCACACATTAAGCAAATTCTCCCACTTTTTGGTCTAATTGACATGAAATTTCGGACACATAGTCCTTCTTAACAGGGCAAGAGAGGTGTTTTTTTGACGGCAGGTGATATGATGATGGCATTTTTAAACACGAGGCTTTGAATTGAATATGAATCACGGTGATGTATTGGAGATGATATACGTGACTTCATAAATGTGCCAAAGATATGTTTTGTGATATTTAACATGGAGAAAATTGGGAGCCCTGCATTTTTTATTCACCTTACGGAATTTTTGTGACTGGTCGTTTTCATATAGCTCGTCAGGAGGTATATCATCCATGCAGGACATAATGCACATAAAATGGAATGACGTTGTTACAAAATTATCAGATGATTCTGTATAATCTTCACTTATGTACATAAATATAAGTTATATGCTTGTACATTATATGATAAAACCATTCGAGTGCTTTCATCAACAACGTTAACAAGGAATGATGCGATCTTTTTGTTTATGCAGTATAAAATATAACTACATTGAGACAATAGTTTTAGTCATCGGTTTATCACTTCACTGAAACGCGATAAGACTTTTTAACGTCTGATTGGTGTAATGATATATTTGTCTGCATTGTATTGTCAGTTTATGACATAAGCTCACAAAATTATTAAATTAATACACCCGGGAAGCGAAAATGTAGCCAACTAGCAACTTGATGTTGATGATCTCAAAACCGTTTTAAGTCATTTCACCTAAGAAATAACATTTGTTTTCAAAGTTTAGAGTTTTATCAATTAGTACTTGGCTTTTGATTGATAATTATATTGATGAAGTGTTTATTGTCAAAACAGAACCCTCGAAAGGCAGTTACACTGACGTGATGCCATGATGCAACCATGATATTTAAATTTAGAAAAATGTAAGACACACAAGGATCACACTTTGAACTTCATGTTTGCATTGATATAATCTATTGATTAGTAAAAACGAAGTTTGCAAGAAAACCACTCAAACGTTACTGAGTCCCTATGACAACATAAGTACACAATGGCATAAGGTCATAAATACCAAAACCATTTACCAGTAGCAGTTGCTAGATAGTAGAAAAGATTCGTCAAGCCCAGATTACAAAGGTGGAACTATAGTACTGGGCTTAAATGTAAATTGCTATTAGTTTCATGCATTACTAAGTTCAGGTATGTAACATTTTCTCATGGCCATTCACGTTGATAGGAAAGTTTCATTTTATTTAGCCAACATTCTTTTCATGTCACATGAATTTTGTGGAAGTTACTAATTTATCGGTAATTCTCATCAGTGAAGCTATGACTTCGTCCCTAGTAGAAAATCTTGGGTTTTTTGAGTAGGATTTTGAAAATGTAAGATGCTTGGGAAAATTTAATTTTATAAATATTTGGCTGTCTGAAGTCAGGTAACGTACGGCACACTCATTCAAGCAGTGCAACCCGCCCAAAATTTAATTTTCAAAAACGACTCAAATACCGTCTGGGGACTTCATTGAAGTTATCGTATGCAAAATTTCAGATTAATTGGTCAATAAATGTACGCTCAAATCCCAATTCATTGTTCAAATTTCAGGCTGCCCAGCTTACGTATCTCAATTTAACCTGATAATAGGAAAGAATGTGTATTATTAGAATTACGAGTTCTTTCGAGATATAAAATAAAAAGTTTAACAAAGCACCTCATGTTCTTGACATTCCGTTAGCTTGTGCCTTGACTCTATGGCAAATGGTATAATATACACATATATCATATTATGCCAGCTCTAGTAAACATGGCCATTTGACCTTTTTACACGGATAGGTTTTGCAAAAAGTAGCCGTATAGGATATGCTGAGTCTCATTTTTAAACAGTTAAATTAAAAGTAAAATGTTTGGACATGTTTCCTGCAGCTTTATGATTTTCAGGCAATAAACAGGTTTTTGTTCTTTCTAACATACAGTTGCAAATTCTACCCGTACCATGGCTACATGTTGTGTTTTTCGGCCACATAAAATCTTGCGCAAATGCTACACAATTTAACAATAGTAGGTGTTACATTTTTCGAAAATGTTGCGCATTTAGGCAACATTTTTTAAATCTTGGCTCCTGTCTACACGATTTCGAATTTTAAAAATCTCTGAGCCTAACTGAGCCATCTGTTTCTGGCATTTTTTATTATTTTAAACTTTTACCATACCCACCCATGTGAAATTATTTAGTGTAATATAGTACACTACAGTTTTTTAGTTTAAAAATGCTGCCGAAATACGCAACATGTTGTCAGGGTTGGGGTAGAATTTGCAACTGACATATGCAGCTAGGAAGGCGAATCCTAATACCACGAACGTTAGCAGAATCCTGCTACCCCATTGGCCTGTTAAGCTCTTCAGCCATAAATACGCCACGGTGGTGTATTTGCGTTGTGTTGCATATAGGCTACCATAATACGTCACTGTGGTGTCTGCATTTAAAAATGCAAGGCTCCCAAAGTACACCACAGTGACGTTCCTGTTTCTATACCGCAGGATCCCAAATTACGTCACATCGATGTCATTGGGAAGTATCCCCTGACTCCCAAAATACGTCACAGTGATGTTTAAAATTTTTAATATGGGAAAACTTGGGAGCCTAGTAACTTTACCTTGAAAACTAATATGGGAGTCGGGGTTCTATTGGCTACAAGGAAACTATGGTAGTCAATGCAAATATCAAAGATGCACAATGTGGGAGCTTATCACCTTTAGATATATATAAAATCAGCACCGAAAAGGTTAACATATATGCTGGATAGGTGAACTTTCGAAAAACGGTCAAAAAGAGTTGAAACAGACGCTTCCTGGGCAGTATGGTTCCATCTATTAAAATGAACGCATTAAAACTTCTTGGGTCGCCCCAAAATGTCCTCCCACCAATGAGAGCAGTAGGATTTCCTTTCCGCCATGACTTTGGGGCGTTCGACAGAAATTTTTATGCGTCATTTTTAACAGATGAAGCCATACTGTTTCTGGGTAATCGCGTGGCGTAGTTTTGTTTGGGAGTGAAAGTTTCATTAGACGTATGAAAATGGTAGGGTAGCAGAATTCTGCTACCATTTTCTATCTAGTCCATATTAGACGTACACCTAATGAAAATTTGACAAAGTCCTGTTTCATTTGTGCAAAACATTAAACTCTATAAACTGTAAGCAAATGTGATAAAGGTATCAAGAAGTTAGCTTTCCCAAAATTAACTTTTAGCTCCTAACTCCTTGGAGGTATTATTGAGCCTCAAACCCCTGCTTTGCTTAGCACATTTATTTATTTTGCATGTATTTAATTTACGCAGCACTGCATAGTATCATTGTAGAATTTTTGAAAGCAGAATAACACTACGGCAAAATCGTTTGGAAAAATGCACACATTAGCATTGCATATGTCTTAATGAAAACACATTCGTCTTACCATACAAATAAAAGCAGCCAAGCCAGAGGAAACGGAATGGCAGTGGCAAAAAAATTATATCCATGAATTGTCGTATTTGCTGCTCATTAAAGCCGATTTCTACCGCGGTAGTTACGTATTACAATTAATTTTAAATGCCGTCGTTACCAGTATTATTTAAAGCTGTAATACATGCAGTTTATACACAGTTCTGATGAGGGATAGTATCAGAGGAAACAGAATGGCAGTTACGAACTGTCTCTCAATCCACGTAAGCTGCCCTGGCAATCCATGTCAATGAGCGCGAAGGTAAACTGTGGGTTTTTTTGTTCTTTTGTTCACCTTTGACTTCTGACTATTTGTTTTTGTTGTGGGTCAAGGTGGTGACCCCCTTCCACAAAAAACCCTTGCCCGTCCCCAACCCACCATACACCGCTACCTTACCGCACTTTTCCACTGGAAAACACTCCAACGTAGCTGTGCAGTCACGATAAGGCTCAAGACAGTCAGAGCACACGCGCATTTATGAATGGCGGCCCCCCAAACCCTCCAACCTCCACAAAAAAAGTTACATATTCTTACCAAATTCATTATAACTTGGTGTATGGGCGGCTTTAATGAGCCCAAATACGATAATTCATGGATATAATTTTTTTAAGTAGTTAGGGTGGTTTAAAAATTCATGTATCTTTTCTGAAAATAAGTGCAGGACGTATTTTGAAAGTATTGCTTTGTTTATCCAAAATCCTACCCAAAAAATATCTAATTCTACAGTCTGTACATGGTTTACACTATCCAATATACGGCTTGCAATTTTTGAATAGTTTACTAAATGAGAAGTTCCAGCAGTTTTATGAAATCGACCTGATATGTGTGTTTCAGATGAAACCACGGATATGCCAGTATTAAAAACCTATGTGAGTTATGCATGTTGGACAGAGTTATCGGTCGGCGTAATGTGATACGTTTGCTACAGGGGCAATTTGATGTTATTTGGGTTTTGGTAAAGGGATGGCATTTTCTCAGAGGTTTTAGACGACATTGACTGAAATTTTCTTTGTGTAATTCTCCAAGTGATTTTACAGGTGACCATTCAAGGGTTTTTGAAAATTCGAAAAAACAAGCGCGTAAATTTAAAATCAAAACGAGTGATTTTTTGCAAAAAATTTCATAATTTCTTTTTGTAAATTTTAAAACGTTTAAAAGCTCCAAACAACCATTTGCGCGCCTTTAATGAACTTTAAATTAAAGAATATATGCGAGTTTTGTCCTTTTAGTACACTTAAGGATTTTTGAATTTATTATTTTTTTGGTTTTTTAATACTGGCATAACCGTGGTTTCATCTGAAACACACATATCAGGTCGATTTCATAAAGCTGCTGGAACTTCTCAAATCTAGTTTTAAAGAAGTTAAAATTAACAAAACTATTTAAATACCAAACGGTTTATTAAGAGATTCAGTGCACGCTAATTAGATAAACGCCGCACATACATTCTACGTAAAATTTCATTGCTTCTAAATTTTACAGACAAGCTTGCGATGAGAAATACCATTACAACTAATTCGGTGGCAACAAGCTTCCAAGGGGCTCCGAAATGGCTTACCGAATTTTTGAATCTTAAAACTACCATTGCAGTTCTCATTGTGTCATCATTAGATTGCAAGCTTACTATTCAAGTCCTGAAATGCTACTGTAATGAAAAAGTAAAAATAATCTATCACAAGGGTGGCCCACAACGTATTGAAACGGAAGAAGGTATAAATGTAACAACTGTCCACTTGACGAGCTTTCCAACTGCGTGCAAAAAGCAAAAGCTGGTGTTGGAAAAGTCGCAATCGTAACAGCTAAAAAGCAAATTAAAAACGAATTTGCGACTGGAGTAACTGTAACACACCATGAAATTAAATGGGTTGACCTAACTACAACTTTGCAACAACTCCTAATGGGATATCATGTTTCACTACAGTCTCAACGAGACCAACTGTTCATCCGTTGTTTGCCATGCTACCTGGTAGCCGACCGCTTATTGAACGACATTACATTCATGAGCCAACGATTTGATAGATATTGCGGAATAAAGAAAGTCCAGAATTATTCAAAAAATACGCTACCAGGTGGACCTTCCCACCTACTAATGTTTCTGAGAACATTGATATCCAAGACGGAGTGATTTCACCAAGCATTTTTTCAGACTGCGGAACTGATGTTTTCGTTTTCACTGGAATTCAGCCATATGAGCTAACAGAATGCACTAGCAGAAGAACGCTGCCCACAATGGATGATGTTATCCGAAAAATTCGGTGCAACCATTTCCTGTTCGGTCATATATCCCGTGATGAATCAAGTCTTTGGTGAAATTTGCAAGCCGAACAGCCGGAACAAAGTACATCACCATTGACTACATGACAACCACTTTAAATGGAAACAGTCTAAAGGGAACTTGTCAGTCATTTATAAGCACATAGATAACAAAAAAGAGTTCCAAGAAATATTTGCTGAAGAGGTATTTCTAAACCAACTTCTAAATACAACAAAAAACACACCAATTTGCATATCGATAGTCCTGGAGATGGCGGCAATACAGCCTGCATGCTTGGCAAAAATTGCAAGGCAAATTATGGAACATCATGCCGACACGGAAATGCTCAGAGTCGTCGTTTATGCTGAAATGGAAGAATTTGTTGCCAAAATAAGAGAATCTACACAAGAACCCGCTCTAGATGAAACTATACTGACGTATTTAGCAACACTGTGTTCAGCTGCGATGAGCTTGGAAGACAAACCTTCATGGGTTTGAGTAAATCTGGAAAATTGAAAATTTACCTTTTTTTGGATGGTTATGCATGAGCTGATGAAGACTCAACAAAATTGGCAAATCAAATTCTTAGCACACTAATATCCCAAATGACAAACCTTCGGCTGGTTATTACAACAAGGCCAAATATGTCCTCAGAGTTGCAAAATACGCTTCATGTCCTTGGCTACAGTCTGCAACCATTCACCGACAATGATCAGAAATCGTTCTTCCAAAAATTTTGGTCCAAAAATACCAAAGATCTAGAAGTAGATAGACTTCAGACATATATTACCAGCTGCCTTCAAAATCTACGGCATGTAATGACTGATAGCGAACGTGATATAGCGGGAATACCTCTTCAATGCCTTCTTATTGCCGAGGTCTACCAACAAGGTGCAATCGAATATGCTACCCCCAAAAGCACCATTCGGGAGGTCAATATAGACATTCAGGAACTGGGAACCATGTACCAAAAACTAATTGACAAAAAATTGAATCAACAAAAATTTAAATTTCAGTCAATTAACAGATCATTAATTATACAAAGCCATGCTCTTCATGCACTCAGCACGCTTTTCCCCCAATGGGCCAATAAACTGAAGCAAGAAACCAATGTTTCGAGCCCACAAAAAGATCTTCTAAAATTTGGACTCATGGAGCTAGCAGATGGAAAACCTCGTTTTATTCACAAAACATTCGCAGACTACCTGGTTGCTTGGTTACTGAAAGAGTGGATTGTCGCATGCCCATATAGCAAATCAATTTTTGAAGCCATTTTTCATGATGTCCTTTTAACTAAAGGAATAAATGTGACTGTAAGCGAGTACGACAAAGTGACCTTAGAAGCATTTACTTTTGAAAGGAAGAACATAACTTATTTTCTGAACTCGCTTGTAAAAGATATTTTTTCAAATGTTACTCCAGATTTCAATGTTTCAGTGAAAAATGACATTCATAAAACTGCACTTGCTTGCGTAAATGACGACTTTAATTACCTTCTAAAATTATTTTCCCCTGTCATATCCGCTAATAACATGCAAATGCAAATTTACAACAGCGAGCTCCTGTTTCTTGCCGTCAAAACCTCTAGTTGCGACATGGTTGAAGAAGTTGCCAACAAATTCGTACTTTGGAGCAAAAAGAAACTTATTGATGTACAGCTCAGAAAGTCAACCCTTATTAAAACAGCGGCCGAAAGGGGTGACTATTCGATTATCGAATATTTTCTTTGTGATGGAGGTTTTAAGGAACCAATTCGAGGAAACCACAGCAATACTAGGAATGTGTTACACGCCTGTGTGCAGCGACACTTACTCCGCCGATAATGTAGTTATCAACCAAAAAATAATGATTATTAGACTTTTAATAATGGCATGTAAAAACAGCCAAGATGCTTTAATCGAGCGGAAAGATGAAATGGGAAACACACCACTGCTTTGCAACAATGTTCATATAAACCTGCTTCAGGAACTGATCTCACAAGGATCGGATATCTATGCACGACGAAATAATAGAGACACCTTGCTTCATCATTCAGCCAGCTATCTAAAAAATTTCGAATACGATGGACTTATTCGAAATATGGACGGAGGTGGGCTTACAAGACTGCTCCAAGAGCCAGGTTGGAAATCATGCACTCCTCTTCACCCGTAGTAATCATGCACTTTGAGCCACTGCCACAAAGCCTCGATTGCTTTAAGCAACATAATGCCAACTTCGACGCAATGAAAGAATACAACGAATCCGTTTTAAAATTGGCAATACAACATCATCGTCATTGTTTGCAGACTATAATGCAGCGCAGCACCTTTTGGAATATAGTTGATCAAGATGAAAGGACGCTCCTGCATTTTGCTGCCGAATACGGAAATTTAGAAGCTGTTACGTTATTTTTGTTTGAATCCAAGCCAAATATAAATATTGATGCTGCTGATAACAGCGGTAACACTCCCTTGTTTGACGCAATACTTCATCACAAAGGCAATACCGCAGAGACCATACGTTATCTAGTAGATAACGGAGCAAACATCCATATTAAAAATAAAAACAACGAGACAATACTACATTATGCAGCCTTTGCAGGGAATGTGACGCTTATTCATGGGCTGATTAAATCTGGCCTGGATGTTAATGCTTTCAATGCCAACCATGAAACACCAATATTTTATTCTCTCCAGGGAACCAGCAACACAAAATCAGAAATTGTCGATGTTTTACTTGACCGTGGTGCAGACGTTAATTATGCCAATTCAAAAGGAGAAAATCTGCTACATGTGGCCGTAGACAAGGGAGAGATTGAAATAATTAAAAAGCTTGTGCAGAAAGGGATTAGTGTTAATGCCAAAAATGTAAATGGAAATACACCCTTGCATATAGCTTTCATGGATTCCCAGTTCAGATGGAAAAACCAGTTCGATATCATTAAATACCTAATCGACAACAAAGCTGACACAACAGCGGTAAATTGTGAAAAAAAGACGGTTCTTCACTTGGCAGCGAAGGAAGCCCACATTGACAGTATGAAACTACTCTGTGAGCAAAACCTAAACGTCAATTGCCAAGATAATTTCAAAAACACACCTCTACATGAAGCACTTGCAAGTAGAAAGGGTGGGCGTCTTGAGATAATAGAATTCCTTCTCAATAATAATGCTGACATCAAGGCAGAAAATATTTACAGACACACCCCGTTGCAAATGGCCTTACAACAGAGGCCATGTTTTGTTCCCATCGAAGTAATAAACTTAATGAAAACCCACTCGTGCATATCGTCACAAGAAATAGCATCTCTGGCATTAGAACGAGTCGTGTCAGCACTGCAAGAAATAAAGGCGGAAAGTTACAATGCAGCAAGCAAAAAAACATGCATGCGATTAGCAAAAGAGCTAGTTGGCTTAGAAGCTGATATAAATTTTACGGACAGTTATGGAGCCACACTTCTTCATGTTGCAGCGAGGGAAGGTTGCTATGAGCTGATCAAATCTTTGCTAGAAAAAGGGTTAAATGTAAATGCAAAAGACAGGCATGGAAACACTCCATTACATGACTCACTACTTCAACCACACCAACAATGTGAGATCGTAAATATATTATTGCAAAATGGAGCAAATCCAAACGAGCTAAATGCGGATAAAAACTCACCACTGGAAAGTGCCTTGAAGCAGCAAACGCCAGGCCTTCTACTCAAAACTTTATATTTTCTTATCCGATTGCAGTCATTTCATTGTAAAGTGGAAACTGCTACGTTGGCTTTGATTCACGTTGTAACATCCCGTGACTCATTGGAAGATATGGAATTCCAAAATCTTGCAGAAGCTTGCGTAGAAAGAAATGCAAAGTTGACTTATCTTGATGAGAAAAACAATGGGCTGCTTCATTTTGCATCGCAGTCGAGAAATTTGCGGGGTGTTTGCTGGCTGCTGAAGCAAAAATTGATCAATGAAAACATAAACAATTTGAACAACGAAGCCAAAAATGCCCTGACCAGCATGGGATGTTCTGAAAATCGGAGATGTCATACTTCAAAATGCCAGAATTGGAAGGAATGTGAAGATATTCAGAAACGTTTATTGGAAACCAATATCAACACTTAAATTTTAATACTTTAACTTTCTTGTGCCATATTAATGCTAATCAATTAATGCAATATTAATGTCCGTAACCGACAGCCATTGCCATTTTTTCACATTATATTCTTACATTGTAATAAATCATGCATAAATATGAATATAATGTAGTTTCCTTAGTTTGTCGTAATTGTATGTAATAATTTTGGAAGCTGCAGTAGATTTATTATTATAGTTATGCAGTAAAATATAAATAATAAGTTTGTTGAAATGTTTCCAATTTCTAAAATTAAACTTCGATTTTCGCATGAAAGAATATGTGAACAACTATTTATAATTAATTTTCGGAAACGTATTATAAATAGGAGGAAAGCCGTGTTATATGTTTTTAAAACCTAAAAAACTTCCTAGATTTTTATTCATACCGTTACATCATTTTAAATTTTTAAACAAATCATGTACTTATGCCATTTGAAAGCAGGCAGAAGTTCTTCGAAGAAAAAAGGTTGTCCCCGATTAAAGATGAGATTAAAATCAAAAGGCGCATAACAAATCTGTATATTAGTTCTTCAGACATACTTAAATTAGGCAATCAATGTATAAATATATCTTATCCCTTAAAAATTTCAAATACTATATAATTTTTAATAATCTTATTGTCAAAAATATAATCAATTACTTTTTATGTATGATACACACTTGACGAATGCAGTGAGTGTCATTTAAAACAAAAAATGTTAAATTACCTAGCAGTAATATTGGATTTGTATTTGTGTGTATTTACAAATATTTTTACGGCGATAGTCATGCAAATTTATAAATAACTTGTAACAAATAATAAAAATTTAATATGTTCCAAATTGTAGAAAGGCTTAAGACACTAAATATTGAAAATTGCTTAGTCAAGTAGAAATTGTGACCAGAACATGAGCGTTTACGTGCGAACCATATTTAGTTAATGATTATGATGATTTCTCAAGCAGTAGCTGCGTAACGCTATTCCCAATGCGGAAGAATGTAATCCACGCAGAAATTTAGAAATGGAGCAACTGACTGTAGGTAAGTTTTTAAAATTACATAAACTTCTTATTATGTGCTAGTTTATTCCAAAATATTATTCACAAATACTGCGAGCAAGCTTTATTACTAATCTTGCCAGGGGTACAATGTCCAATTTGTTGTGCCGAAGGCTGATTTGGCTTGATTAGTTGACGCCGTTTAAAATATAAAAAGTTACATCAATTCTAAAATCTATGAGCATAATTTATTATGACTGCGTTATTGTATTTCTGCCTTTCCCCAACCACACGGCATTAATACAAATCACTTTTTTGTTAAATTTAAAATGTTTAAAAAATTAGAAAAGATATTGCTATAATACCTCTGTGATGGCCAGTCGTCCGGATTTTGTAAGAGAATCAAACATGTACATACCTCACATATGAAATTCCTTGTATCTAATTGTTTTACAAATATTTTTATAATATTTTAGCAGTCAAATAATCGATAGCCTATAATCCATTGCTATCTTCAAGCGGACTTGTTTACTCAAGGTATTAACATTTACTTTAACACTTACGATTCTTTATTAAAGATTACAACAAATTAAAAACTGATTTGCTTATTTCTAGGAAGTGCAGATCCCCACATTAACAATCCTTTTCCTGTACCCTGGTGAAATTTTATGTTACACATGCTTGTAATTTGTCCATGAGTTTGAATTCCATTTTATTGGAACAGATTTGAGTAATGAAGAACTCCGTTGAAGTTATGAAGGTATACTCTAAATAATAAACATTGTAATATATTGTGAGTCCCATTGTCAGATAAATATTAATTTGTACAGTTTTGCAAGCCTTGAAGAATTTCTTCCGATAATTGCGACATAACAGCACACGGTTGGTTAAAGCACCCAACTGAGCCATCTAATACCAAAATTAAATCAAATCATCAAGTTTTGGAACTGCGTGCCAGTAACAGATTTACATGTTAAATTGGCTCTATCGCAATAATATTTGTCCCACAACAATACTTGAATTTCAAACAAATATGTTAAAAAGTAGTCGATAAATGAGGCACAAGTAATATAATCAGCTTTTTGGAATAAGCAAATGTTTTTTGTTTCGAAGTTGACGTTGTTTTTAATTTGCAGTTCTCCAACAATATCCTACTAATTTATATTTTCAGTAAATTTGCATTGTATAACTTAAAGTAACTATAACATATATTATGAGATATATTTAAATTAAAAAAGTGCAATGCTTACAAATATATTATTTCCAAATTCGTTTTTAAATTGTTTAAATTAAACGTCTGCGTTCAAAAAATATATTTCCAGATTGTCTAACTTAACTTTAAATTAACGTTAAAAATAAAATATGAACCTTAGGAGCAGACACAATCAGTAGACATTGTAAAAAAGCCTTTTTAGTAAGTAAAATACGTCTGTGATTGATGTTTCTACCAAAAAGACCGTTTTGAGGGGGAAGTAATAATTTTTCAATTTCCTTCTCAGAAAAGTGTTACACTATGTGATAAAAATGTGCACGTAAAAATTAAACCGCAGCACAATGTTGTAGAATCCAGTATATCGTCTCATACGCTTCTTGAGGGTATGAATTTTTTTGTCATAGATTGTGACACTAAAGGCGTTTTTCTTCTTGGGTTTCCCTTAGCTGAGGGTGTAGTTTTGAAGCCAAAGAACTGTTTTGTTCTACAATTAAGATGGCTAAGGGGAACAAATGGCTAGAAATCTTGTAGGAGAACATATGGCCCCAAAACATGTGTGCGGGGTACAAAACCGAACCTCAGCACCGTTTGTGTACACGTTTTAGAACTTAAAAAAGAGGCATTCTCTTCCTCACAATTTTTTGATCCAGAAAAACGCCTCTAGTGCCACAAATTAAGACAAAAAAATTCATACACTCAAGAAGCCTATGAGACGAAATGTTGTTTTTTCCAAATTTCGCACAGGTAAATACAGCAAGGTTTAAACGCTCTCAGATTACTGTTCTGAAGCTAATCACATACTTTAAAACACTCGAGAACGGGTTTTAAGAAATTACTTCCACCCCCCCTGATTTTTTCGTATATTATAATTGAGTCGTAAAAGTGTCCACAGTAAAGAAAAACGATCACATTGGTTCATATTAAATAAATTAAATGATTCAAAAAAATAATTAAATTTCCTGGTTGTCATTCAAAATTGCTTGTAAGAGCTGTGTTAATATTGGACTGGGAAAATTACGTTGAAAAACTTGAGGGGGGTTATGGGAAAAATTTGCCTCATCGTCAGCTTGAGTGTTTACATTCACAAGGGGCATTAAAGGGACCTTACGAGAGGGATCTCATCGATTTGGCTCATGTTTTGTTCACTAGCTCATTTTTGTGTTTAACTAGCGTATTCAAATGGACTTTTTGCAAAGCGTTGTTATTTCGTAGAAAATGATTTTTTTGAATTCCCATTTCAAGTTTTATTATGCGAAAGAACATGGGAAATGCCTGCAGTAAATAAATAATGAGCATATCCTCAAAACTATGCGTTGAAATCCTTACAAAATTCCACAGAAGATAGATGAAAATTGTATTTCATGTAAATTAAACGAATATTGCTGTGTGAATATAATAACGGTAACTACAGCAAGGTGATGTACTTTGAGATAACATCGCTAATGCTGTTGTTAAATCTGAAAAAGCAAAATTAAAGATAGTGACCGATAGTATATTCATACAGTAATGTTCACTTTTTTATTTCATATGAAATACAATTTTACAAGGATTTCAACACAAAATATTTCATGTAAATTGGGCTTGTACTTTTGAAGATACACGCATTTAACTTACTGCGAGCATTTGTCATGTTATTTCCAAAAAGAAAAGCTAAAATGGGAATTCGAAAAAAAAAATCTCCGAAATTATAACGCGTTGCAAAAAAATGCATTAAGATTCACTAGCAAAGGATTTTGTCTATAAATTTGGACTACCCACAGTTACAGCTGTGTATAAATAAACTACTTTCTAAACCAAATGTTTTTAGCAGGAAGATCCGTAGTTAAAGAGGTCATAGGTCAACAATTTAGTTATTCCCACTCATGTTCATATCCGTTTTTATTAGTTTACGGAAATGTAATTTTATTTATAATAATTGTTCTGCATCTTTTTATTACTCAGTTTTTAATTACATTTGCAGGGGTTCTTTTTGGTATTCATATTGTACGGTATATCATAAATATATAATGGAGCATAATTTGTAGCAGAAAGACAAATATGACATATTCGAAGTTAATTTAACGCTTGAATTAAATTTTTATAAAAGTTATATACTAGGTTAAATCGTAGCTAACATTTATGTTCTGCGTGTTAACAAAACCTTACATCATCATGTTAATCACGTATTTCAATTCATGTCATGTTCATGTGGGAAATTCATGTTTATGTCATGCACCACGTAGAATTCTCATGTCATGTGCTCCACATGACATGACATGACATGACTACTCGTAATATAACTACAGCATATTATGCTTACATATACAAACTGTGGAAAAAACATTCATGAACGCAAACGACCACACAACAAGTAGACAACATTAGAAAAAACTTGAAAACAATTTGAAGTTCTTCCATTTTCACCGTATCCTGAACGTCACCATTACCAATTGTCATCCCCGATATACGATTTACATTATCCATGTTACCCCCACCCAAACCTACTTTCTGACTGGCATACGAAAAAAAATTCCAGCGTTTCTGGAACCTAGTTGTTTTAACACCTTTCAAAATTTCCAACTGGCAACGGACATCATGATTCTTTCCAAACCATGAGTAAATCCCTGTATCAACCATCCATGCAATTTGAGTCTGAACCTGGGCCCAGAAAAAGAGTTTCTTCCGAGCGTACCAAAAAATTGGCTTGGTCATGAAGCTGAGATCATTCACGTTTCATATATCGTACGATTTCCAAACGCTTCCAGCGCAGGAATAAGAAACCGAAAACTGTAATCTTTCCTCGTTCCCACACTGTAAGATAGGAGGGCAAAGCGGTCAGAAGTGTCACAACTGATAGCTTCTCTATCCTCCACATACAGCTTTCTTCTATTGACAAATTCCTCACAAGGTATTGGTTTTGACTTGGAGATGTTTTTCAAAAACTCCGGTACTTGTAACATGGTCAAGATTACATGAATCTTTTTAAAAGGTTGAAGAAGTGGATCAAAAACATCAAGTCGGATCTCCTTGAAGTCATTGACGAATATAATGTGTTGGGCTAGTTGAGATGCTAATGAATGTTCTGAGAGAATTGGCAGAGTTGATTTATTTCAAAAATTTCCTTGATAGACTTAGGCAGATGTGAAGGTGGTGGGATTTTAGTGAGATGGGAGTACATCTGGGATGTGTAAAAGTTTCTCAGAAAAAATGCACCAAATAGCCAAAGTAGCAAAAGAGCAGAAAAATCTTGTAGTTGTTTCTCATTGAACCCTTTTTCAAGAGTAATAGATACGACCCAAAACCATCCACCTAGCCTTTTTACACTGATCAGAATTACCAGGCTAAACATTGATAAAAGAACACTTATCCAAACTGAAAAGGTTAGTGGTGAAATGAGACCATTCCAATTACCCTTGTTCTTGTTCTCATTTATCCCTAAAATTATTGAAAATTTGAGGCTGTCAAATTGTGCTCCAAAGGCACCAATATAAATCTCCTTTTGTAGATTGGTATTCAGATAAATTGCAGGAAAAAATAGGATGGTTTTATACAAAACATTTTTACATTTTGGGCTCGTGCAGTTGTTGTATTCCAGAATGACATGGAGTAACACTCTACCTTCACTTTCCAAATCAGAGCAATTTTTTGTTTTAGATTTTCGAACTTTCCCTGAATTTATTAATCCCCCAAAGTGGTTCCACTTGGAATGCATAACTCGCCACACTTCATCAAGTTCTTGTTTTGATGAAGGTACTGAAATTAAAAAGAATGAAGTTGTCTCTTCAATATTTCTAGCCTTAATAAATGAGACAGATTGTACAGGAAAAACAACCCAAGTAAAATTTCTTTCAGTTGTTCCAGCAAAGTCGGATGTAACTAAAATGATAATTGAGCTGAACATGTTTTCCGGCAAATTCATAAACGACGAATTAAACTCATTGCCGAAGAGCAAAAACATAGTTTGAATGAGCCTTGCGTAGAATTGTTTCATTATGGGACTGAAAAATCCAAACTTTCCTCAATTTTTCAAGTAGCAACAGCTGCACTGTACAAATTTCCTGGTATCTCTGCTCCCTGAATACATCATAGTAAAACGGGGAAAGATCAGGTATGTCAGATTGTAAAACAACACAACTTCCAAAACATTTCTGAATTAAATGCGACTGTAATATTGCATATGTTGAGTTTGTTCCAACGTTTGAAATGTGAACCGTGCATAGTTTTAAAAGATTTTCACTCAATTTCCAAAATGATTGGCTGTAGCAGACCACAGAAAATTTTGAAGAATATGCCACAAAAAATATTATGCATAAAGCAGTCGCCTTCATAACCCTGCAAATTATTTCCATTGCAATGCTCCATAATTTTGATGAGGAATAACAACTTTCATTGATTTTGTCAGTTAGTAATGGTGAGGATTGTTTTGGTATATTGTTACGACAACTTTTTTCTTATATCTCGCATATTTTTTGAATATTTAACAAGAGTTCAAATAAACAAACCATTAGTATTTAAAAATGCACCCAAACTAGATCGTTTTTCCATCGCAATTTGGGGGCAAAGTGACCCCCATCAACATCCACTGTTTGCACAACAAGCCCAACCAGTCTTTTTGCGCTGGATGTACTCATGAGGAGTAAAGTGTCCATCCAGAGTAATCCCTTGGATCACGTCAACTAAGTGGAGGTGAGATTCACTCACCATAATCCCATTGCGGCATTACCAAACACATCCCAATTTCCCAGCGTTTCTCCACAAGTTGTATCTAACCTTCCCGTAGTCAACTTTCACAAGACAGCGCCATTTCCCGCCGATTCCACTGACAGCAAAGAAGATTTCAACAAGTACAGATAATTTGAAAACGCCAAGAGCTTCTATGTGGAGATTTTTCGAATTAAGCACAGGCTGTTGCTTTCCGAGTGACACCACTCTGATTATCCACGTGTTGAACCAGTGATAACCTTAGCATAACCGATCCTTCCATTTCAGTCATGAAAAATATATTTAAAAAATAAATTGAAAAATATTTAAAAAAATATTTATTATTAGGTTTACTACATAAACGCTTTCCCACATGAATGCGGACAGCATCCCCACATGCTAACCACCATTGTAGCTCACAAGGTGAAATGAAAAGTGGTGATATAGGGTTTTGCTAACAATTTCGACTGCGCGGAACAAAGCGGCCCGTAAGATGCACTACCAAAATTTATAATGAGCCTGAAAACAAGGAGAAACAAATTCATCCTCAAACAATAAATTTAATAAAATATATCTGTTTAGCTTTCAAATACCGCGTATGTTATCCACAAATTGATAGAAACTACGAGGATTCCCAGTGTAATTAGGTTATTCACAAGTTTCCCCATTTTGGATAAATTGAGCTGAAACTCAATTCAATGTTTTTTGAATGACGAAATGTTTCTATCGAAACGTTGTGAGTAGCCGGATTACCAAAGAAAAGGAGACTCGAGGTTATTGACTAATTTTTTATTTAAAACAATGAATTTATTCATCTATTATGAAAAATATTAGGAATACAGTCTTGACTCACTTCTTGCTGACCTTCTCCCTTCACAAGAGGTGGTAAGACTTGACGACACCAGCCTTCCACTTTTGACACAAAAGAGCCACCCAGTCTTTCCTTTTTCAGACCGCTCAAAGCCATGAGTGGTAAATGGCCA
>LJIJ01002014.1:0-32605 GCA_001718145.1 Orchesella cincta
ATAATACCGAAAATTTCTTAGTTTGAGTTCATCATCATCACCATTCCAGAAATATCAATATTGGCTCAATGGAAAAGAATATTCTTATCTTTATATGCAGCGCATATCATTCAGGAAAAGAGTGGTTGGCCAGATCCCATCACAATACGTTCCTGCAATGTATGGCTGAATTGCTGACCATCTTTATGCTCCGATGTCAATTTTGGGTGACTCATCCTTTTTCCAACTTGAGTGCATTCAAGCTGGAGAGACAGTTTTGCTGCTTGATTTCGATTCATGAGCACTTTAAAACATCAAAAGTCTCATTGTTCTCCCAAATACTCACATTACAGTGTAATGATTACACATACATGTATTTATCAGACTGATGGGCGCCTTGACCGATGACCTTTTCCTTATCACCTTGTAATGCATTTACTCACATGTATTCATGCTGCTGAGAAACTTTCAAAAATGACAATTTGTTGTGTTGAAGCATGCACAGCTCATCATGATACTATAGCCAAGCAATGTCAATTTCATAATTTATTGACAAGGGTTTATTACATTTTGGTGTATCACTTTACCCAAAAGGTTTAGTTAAGACTGAACAGTTTACATTTTGCCATAAATGCAGTTGTTTTCAAGAGAATCAACAAACTCGGCATCTTCGCTAATTGAGGTTTAACCACCATCAAAATCATTATAATACTTACGACCAAAATGTTTATTAATTCCCCAATCAATAAACACAATTAAAGGTTAATCCCGTTATTGCTAAAACAATACTATGGCTAAGGTTTGTAAGACCGTCGCTCCAAATTAGGACTCTCTAACTGGGACTCCAAAATTACTTAAATTGGAGAACGTCATCTCCACCATGTCTCCAACTTGAGCTCCTGAACCAGAATTATGCTTGAAGTAAAATCTCGCGAGCCTCTCCTCATTTCTCGCACAGTACCAAAATGTACATAAAACGTTCTATGCATCAAATGTACAAAAGATACAGAAAGTACATAAAATACGGAAAGTGCATAAAAATATACAGAATATAGGAATGAACACGAACATTTCATCAATACAGATATTTTATCCTAAACTACATACAAAATCATGTCATAAACGTAATCCGCGTCCACAACATGTTTATCAAGCAGACTGCTGTCAACTTTAGTAATCACAAATCTTTGCGGAGTTGAGCTTTGAAAATAAAAAATTATTGGTTCGGTCTTCTAACTCTTGAACAACTGCTCAAAACAACATATTAACGGTGGGTTCACCTTGTCAAACGTTTTGTGAAGTGGAAATCTGTTTAAATACTGAGTTAAAAATATAATTCGTGAAGAGAGCAAGTGGCTTTTTCTTTTGAGTAATTAATTTACCATTTCCATTCCTCTGGAGAATTCAGCGGCAATGGATGTGGCAAATGTCCAGCCGGAAGAAGGTTTGGAGGCGTTAAATTAGGGAATTATACCTTTTTCTGGACGTTTGGTTCCAGAGGTTATAACAAATCTTAAGATATTAATATAAGATAGTTATTTTGGTGTTACATCAAATTAAAGCCGCTACAAATAGTTGTTACTTTTCATAATAGATCTGGTTGAACGTTTTTGATAAACTGGATGAGAGTGACAAGCCGGCTTTCTCCCGAGCCTGTCCCGAATGACATGGTTGGATGAAGGCGAAGAGAACGCTGTTTCTATTCCAAGAGGTACTTTATGATCAATATAAATTTTTTTAAATTGGAAAAAAAACCAGAAGTTTTCGTTTTGATATATAAATTGTCCCTTGTTTTTTTACAGGTGGCCCCTTTGCTTTCAGAAATCCTTCCAACGTCTTCCTTGTTAAAAAATCGGGAAGTCTGCAAAACATGGACCGAAATTGGTGATCATCATGTTCATTCTCATCCAGCCCAATTCCAGCTAGAGTGTGAGGAAACAACAGATGAGCATTTTTCTCAGTTTTCAAACCGTTTTTCAACTGCTGCAAAGGTCCAGAAGTTCATGAAGGAGATGGAAACCCATCCTGGAAACCCTTTTCCAGGTCGAATGTTAGAGCTCTCTTTTAGGAATGCCAATCGGTTACACCGGGGAAACGGAGCCGAACACTATCGTTTATGTCTGGAGTACTGGAGAAGTTAACCTCAAATTTTGCAAAAGTTTGGAACTCATGTCACCAATGCTGTCTTCAACCCGTCGGACGACTCAGCAATAATAGGAATCGAATTCGACCGCATACTTCGCACTTGTTTGTTCCTTCTTCCAAATCTCAAAAGATTGGATATTTGTCGACACCGTTAGGTTTCAGAAAATCTGTTGGCGCGGTTCTACAGACCGGGGCAACTGCCACAATTGGAGAATTTGGAAACCCTGGGAATGATGAGTGTGAACGCTCCACTTGTGCTAGCACTGTTAATGTCTTGTTGCATTCCGACTAAGCTCAAACGGCTAGCAATTGATCTGTCGTGGAATAATCTCTGTCAGCTACCTTTACAACATTTCATAAATTTGGAGGCACTGTCAGGCTTGTTTGAATTTGAAAATTTGGAGAGCATTTCTAATTTACCGTTGAGAACCCTGGAGGTGGTCATTAATGCAGATTTTGGACGGTATTTCAATGCAATTGCGGCGTTCGCAAACACACTCACTCAGCTTGTATAAATTGCTGATTCACCAATGTCATCTCGCAAGCCCAAGACTTACTATTTGTCAAAACGATTCTATTCAAAGCTGCTTACCTTCTTTTTAACCTAAATACATATTGACCAGTGCTGGCGAAAATGGGATGTGAAACGTTTCGAAACGTTCGTTTCGTTTATGTTTCACTTTTGTTTCCTGAAAATCATGGAACGAAACGAATGAAAACGAAACGGAAATAAACGTTTTCACCTCGGAACAAACAGAAAACAAACGTTTAAACGTATATTTTCTGTCTATTGGAGAATAAATTCAGCGCACGAAAATTGCTTAATGTTTCATATTTTCGGTGTCATAAAACGCAGTATTTTTCATTTCTCAATGTACCAGACTTCGTTGCAGTCATTTGTTAAATGTTGCCGTCAATAATAATGTTTTATACCACTCCATCATGACGGTATTAGTCATTAGTAATGACAAATGACTCATTACTCAAATGAGTTTCTTGTAATTTACCCCAAACCAAAGCACATAAAGTAGCCAGTACTTGGTTGACGGTTTCATCAGTATTTATCTTAATCAGTTCAGTACTGATCAGCTGCTGAGTTTAAGCAAAAAGCATACTGATTGTGATAAGATGGAGTTAAATACGCTGGTTGAATTTGAAAAACGGCATTAATGGCGATGGCAATATAATTTTGTAACTACTAAAAGTGTCATATTATAGCTACATATACGCATTTAAAAATAAACATTTCGATTTGTTCGTTTCGTTTTTCAGAGGTAAACGAAACGAAACAATTCACGACGAAATAAAACAAATAAAAAAATATTGAACCGCTTCACTCTGAAAACGAAACGAAAGTTCTGTTTACGAAACGTTTAAAACGCCGCCAGCACTATACTTGGCAAAAGCTCAAGAACGAACAAGTAGTTTTATTGCGATCATACGCCTTCAAAAAGCTTGGTATTGCTCTGATGTGTAAATATACCATTGCGTGCGTATTCCTTCGGCTGTAGTAAAAGTGCAGAGCCTTGTACATAATTTCTACATGGCTTACAATCCTCCAGCAATTGTGTATACCATCACCTGTTTCCTGGATGGATTGCTGTCAACTTTTGTAAACAAAAAACTTTTGCGTTGAGTTAAGTTCTGAAAATAAAAAAAGTTCTTCGAGCTTCTCTAAACTTTGACAACAGGTCAAAACTAGATATTAACAGAGAATTCCACCTTGGCAAACGTTTTGTGACGTGGAAATCAGTTTAAATGACCAGTTAAAAGTATAAATACAAAAAAAGGGGAAGTGATTGTTTGCGAGAAAATAAATTAACCTTTCCATTCTTATGGAGATGTCGACGGCAATGCAAAGGGCATATGTCCATCCGGAAGACGGTTTGGAGGAGTCGGAAAATGGAATTTTGGATTTTCCTGGACGTTTAGTTCCTGAGGTGAGAAAATATCATGAAGATTTTTAAAAAAAATAGTTATTTTGGCGTTGAAATATCAACTATTTAATATAGCGTTCTCCTTAACTTTTTACAACAGATCTGGCTCAACGTTTTTGATAAACTGGACGAGAGTGACAAGCCTGCCTTTTCCCGAGTCTGTCCCGAATGGCATGGTTGGATGGATAGGAAGAGAACGCAGTTTCTTTACCAGGAGGTACTTTGGAGGCAATCTTTATTTCTAAAAGTTACCATAATCCGTATTTTTAGTATCAATACATAAATAGTCCCTTCATTTATGTTACAGGTGGCACCCATGCTTTTAGAAATCTTTCCAAAATCCACGCTGTTAAAAAATCGGGAATACTGCAAAATTTGGACCAAAACTGTCGATCATCTTGTTCAGTCCCATCCACTCCACCTTCGTCTAAATTTGGAGGAAAGAGCAGATAAGGAGAGCCATATTACTCGGTTTGCAAACTGTTTCTCAACTGCTGAGGCGGTCCATACGTTCATGGATGGGATGAAAACTCATCCCGGAAACCCTTTTCCAGGACGGTTGTTATGCCTATTTTGGCGGACACCCGAACAGTTACGATATCCGAACAGAAATGACGAAGAATCCTATCGTTTATGTCGGGAATATTGGGGAAGCTTACCTTTACTTTTACAAAAGTTTGGAACTCACGTCCACCATGCTTACTTCAACCCTTATGACTCTGTAATAATAGGAGTAGAGTTTGACCACATACTTCGAGCATGCCTGCTCCTTCTTCCAAATCTCAAAAGATTGGACATTTGTGAATCTAGCGGAGCTTCAGACAATGAGGTGATGGAGTACTACAGACCAGGCATATTGCCGCAGTTGGAGCACTTGGAAACGCTGGAATTGGAACACCAGGAAGTGCCACTTGTGGAAGCACTTTTGAATTCTTGCTGCGTTCCTGCTAAACTTAAACGGTTATCGCTTGGTCTAGAATTTTTTGATCGCAGTCGGATGCAACTACAACATCTTATAAATTTGGAGGTACTAGAAGGTTGGCTTGTTATTGAAGAGTTGGAAAGCATTCCCAATTTACCGTTGAGGAGCCTGGAGGTGACATTGATGCAGATTTTGGGCGACTTTTTAATGCACTGGCACCGTTCGGGGAAACCCTTTACTGTGTTAGAATTAAATACAACCTTGGTGGAGCTTGAGCCTGCAGAGAGGTCCGGGTTTAGGTTCAATCTTCCAAAACTGAAGAAACTTCAAATACAGTATTATACAGGATCACTCGACGTATTTTTCAGTTGACAGCACTGAACGAGTTAATAATTCCCAACTATAATCTGAAAAGTGAGCAGGGGAAATGAAGTTGCAAAGTGGTCGGATTTGAAAGACAGGATGATGGAGTCCAATATTTGGAGTCTCATGCCTTCCCTTAGAAAACTCAAATTAAAAGGGGACGGCTAAGTATGAGAGAGATCCAGAAGCGACTTGATTATAAAATATTTTCAGATGCAATTCGTACAAGGTTTATTGTAGCGAGTTTTGTTCAAAATAGTGATGTTTTTTTGGAAAGACGAGTCTTTACAATTTGTGTCTCTTTGCTTATAAGTTATAAGTATAAAGTTATAATTTTCGTGAATAATTTAATGTTTTAATCTATTGTTTGTTATTTAAATTATTACAATGTGTAAAACCAAAATACATGAATTGTAAATCGTACATTATTTAATAAAACTTGTCCTTTCTTTTCTCAAACATTACATCATATTAAATTCATTTATGATTTCCATCAGCTTTTGATTTCGAACGAATCAGTATCAAATGGCAAATGAGGCTGTTAGGTAATATTCGATCATAGAAAAGTCAGGATCATCATGTTTATCATAAGTAATAAAAGCCATAGTCAACATGAAACTAGTATTTTTCAAAATTTGTTGTACAAAACTTGATTTAGAACTCTTTGTAACGCGTAACTAAACTTACTAATAAAAAACCAGGAGTTAATTGTGCTATGTGGATGGATGCTCGGAAGAGTTGAAGAATCAACAAGTAGTTTTGTGACCATTCACATTCAAACAAAATGATGCTAGTTGGAGATGGGATTGTTGTGTGTTTTTGATGTAGTAAGTAAGCGTAGACTTCTACTATTTATACATAGTGTGAGCCGACTTGCCCCATTGCATGGGGGAGGGATGTTCCTGCTTTTTATATTTTTCATCACATGCTTTTACTTCTGATCAGTCTGTTTGTAGAGAGATCTGCGTCCTTGTAGATTGTTTTGTTAACTAATTATTTTTATTCAATAATCTATCTTCTTGTTCTTACCAAAACGTTTGTGTTTAGGAAACTCCTTACAGTGTAAGTGAATTATTCTGTTTGTGAGTAAATTATCTAATATTAGTTTCCTGTGGAAATGATGACACCAACAAAGAAAACAAATGTCGTTCCCGATGAAGATTCGGAGGCGGCGACAGATAAGATGATGGATTTTTTGGACGTTCAGTTCCTGAGGTGCCACAATCATAATATCCATGCGGAGTAATAAATCTGGTCTAAAACTCAAATTATAATACTTTTTATCTCATTTTTCGCAACAGGTTTGGCTCTCAGTGTTTAATAAACTGGACGAGAAGGACAAACCGGCTTTTTCTCGAGCCAGTCCCGAATGGCATGATTTGGTGAAGAGCAAGAGAACACAGTTTCTGTTCCAAGAGGTATTTTCCAAAAAAATGTTGGAAATCAATATTTCTGTAAGATTTATATATGTATTAAATTTGTTTCTGTTTTTTGTTGCAGATAGCACCCACTCTTTTAGAGACACTACCACAAAGCGTTTTATTAGAAAATCGTAACTTGTGCAAAACTTGGACAGAGACTGGAGATCATCACGCTCAGTCACATCCGTCCCACCTCCGTCTGATGTTTGAGAAAGGAGGAATTGGGTTAGTCAAGTTCCTTCATTTTCCACCAACCTTTTACCGCAGAAAAGTCAATCAATTCATGACTGAGATGCAAACTCATCGAGGAAATCCCTTTCCAGGACGTTCTATTTCTCTGATATATTACAAGTGGGGACCGGTGCTAATACGAAATTGTCGGCGTTACTGGGAAAGTGTGATTCTACTCTTGCAAAAGGAAATGAACTCCACTTTGCTGAATTCACCCTCCATAACTCAGTAAGGTTGGGAATAGAAATTGACCACTTTTTTCGAGCCTGTTTGCTTCTCCTTCCGAATCTCAAAGAACTAAATATTTACAGCGGTAGTGGAGCTTCTGAAAACGAGTTGGAGTACTATCAACAGTACCGCAGCTGGAGCACCTGGAAACTCTGAAATTGGACGGTGTGAACAACTAACGGAAGCGCTTGTGAATTTCTGCTGCGTTCCAGCTAAACTCAAGCGGCTATCTCGATATGGATTTTCCTGCTGGTCAACTGCCAAATTTCATCAATTTGGAGGCGCTGTCAGTAACCTTTCTATAGAAGAACTGGAAAGTATTCCAATTTACCGTTGAGGAATCTAGAGTTGGTAATTAACACCGACTTTCGGCAGCTATTCAATGCATTGGGGCCATTCCATGAAACACTCACTCAGCTTGTTATAGTAGGTTCTTTGGAGAAATTGACCATGCGGAAATGTCTAGTTTTAGGTTAATCTTCCAAATTTGAAGAGACTAGAAATTAATGGAGTACCTTGGAGTTCTCGACTCTTTTCTTCAGTTTAAGGCGCTGACCGAGTTGGTAATTCGTGTATTCTGTGAATAAAGGGCAAGAGGAATACAAACTGGTACAGGTTGACGGGTTTGAGGAGAGAATGATGGAGTCTAATATTTGGAGTCTCATGCCTTCCCTTCAAAAACTCAGCTTAAAATCTGGGAAAACGTATGAGAGAGGTTCTCAAGGAGCTTGATTATTAGAAATAAACAGGTTTGCATTTAAACTGAGGTTAATTTAAGTTTGAATAAGACTGTAAAGAATGGCTTTTTTGAAACTTCAACTGAACAGGTTTCAAAAGAATCATTCAATTTATGTATATTTTTATCTCTTTTTACATGAATTACTTTTTTTTATAAATGCTATGTTTAGCCATGTTTTAAAAACAATTGAATTTTGCATCTAAATCATTTATGTATTTAATTGGATTTTAATTACAGTGTATTAAATTATTTTTCGTCAACTTTTGCAATCTCTTGTGTTTTGTTTCTTGTTCTTGAACTAATAATTTTGATTGAAGTGTCATATTTCTAATCAAGTGAGCTTTCAAAGCTATTCAAGATTTTGCATATATCTCAATATTTATGCGTGTTAATTGCTAGTTAACAGAATTTTTTCGCTCAATACATAAGTTAGACTTGTACTTATCATGAATTAATATCCACGACGGAGTGAATGTTGAAGAATATAAATTAATTAATTTTTATCATTTATTTTGCGAGATTCTTAACTTTCTAGTAAATTCTGTAGGTTTACAAGACTTTTAAATGATATTCAACTCCTTCCAATTTTCTTGAAGGCAGTAATCAATTTATCGATTTGGCAGCATCATGACTCGCACTGATCTGAACCCTGATTCTCGCCTTGCCATGAGGAACCACTTGGTGGCTAAATCCTATCACGTAGATTCCATCGCCTAATAATTTATCTGCCAATTTAGAAGCAAGCCTGGCATCTCCAACAAAGACTGGACATATTCTGAAAATTAAAAAAAATATATTACTAAAAGGAAATGGCATTATAGAAAACTCTAATATTTTAAATACTTTACGGATGATCTTCTCCAAAATTGTAAAGCCAGCGTCAGTCATTCCCTTTCTAAACTGGCAGTTCCATCAGCAACTTTTTGGTCAGCTCAGAAGAAGCTAGGAGGAGATCCAAAGCTTTGGATGCGGAACCACCACTGGAGGTGGTAGAGATTGGAAAAAGGTACGGGCGAGCTCGTTGTCTGAGGAGAGAATCAGCTCTTTTGGACCTGTGGTGTAGCCACCGGCAGCACCACCTAAAATTCAATTAATAAAATCATTACTCATTGCCAAACCTCATAAAAACACTTTAATTACGCATCGTAATACCTACCTAAAGCCTTTCCTAAAGTAGAACTTATGATGTCGACGGGTTTCGTTCCCCAGAATTCCTCAGTCCCGCGGCCTAAAAATAAACAAAAATATTAAAATTGAAATCCATTCACAAGTTGAATAAAATCATATTTCTCCTAAATTCTTACCAGTCTTTCCAAACAATCCAGTAGCATGACACTCATCTAAAAACACCAACGCATCATACTTCTGCCAGTCTCATGATATCCTTCAAAGGTGCTACATTTCCATCCATGGAAATACCCCATCAGTTACAATCAGCTTTCTCCTTTTCCCCACCCCATCCTCAGCCAGTTCTCTCCTCCAAATCCTGCATGTTCTTGTGCTTGTACCTTATCTTCTTCACCCCTTTCGTTAACCTCAATCCATCAATAATACTTGCGTGATTCAGCTCATCCGAAAAGACAGCATACTCCTCCCCCAAAATCTGCTCGAAAAGTCCTGCATTTGCATCAAAGCAACTTGGATACAAATAGCATCCTCTCTCCCATGAAATTTTGCAATTTTCGCCTCCAACTCTTTGTGGAGGTCTTGAGTTCCACAAATGAATCGCACAGAGCTCAGTCCTGCACCGTACTTTTCCAGGGCTTTAATTCCAGCTTGAATAACTTCAGGATGCTGCTCAAACCAAGGTATTATTTGCACAGAAATTAAGCAGCCCTCGTTCCTTGAATACTCACGGAGGATGATTGTGGAGTTGTGATAACTCGCTCTGTTTTCCACGTTCCAGCATCTTGGATTGATTTCAAATCTTGTGAAAGTTGGTCTTTAAAAGATGCTAGAGCCCTGCTGGAATATTTTTCGGATTGAATATGAATTGAACTTTGACAAAATCATTATTTAAAAGTATTTCATAAATTCAGCAAGAACACAAGAAAGGAATGTAGTGTAGCACACCTAGCCGACTGCCAATTAACCTGGCTCCAATATCCCAAAAGTTGCTTGATCGACGTCATTATTGATTCTCCTGAATGTAAGGTAGATTTCATCACAAATACAATAAAAGTGGAGAGAAACACATGCGGAATACACGTTATGTTTTTGTAGGAGAAATGTCAGGCAGCCTTTTATGCATGTTGAGGTATATATTTCCAAGCTTTCGGGTATATGCATATGATGGAATTGTTAGTAAGCTCAAGGTAAGCGAGAGTATATGTGTATAAATGGAAGGAACATACATTTTTAGGCATTGTGTAAGCCGGTTCCCCTTGCCTGATAGGGAAAGAGAGTTGATAACAATGATAAAGCAAAGCAATTTCCTTTCCAGAGTCAAATGCTCACGTCAATCTGCTTTGCTTTTCTGTTTATGCTTTGTGTCTATGCGATCAGCATGAAAGGTGAACAGATATCAATCAATATTGAATATCAGTTTTCATAATGGTCTTGAACCAGTTATGTTTGGAGTGTATGTTTATAATCGTCGTAGATCAGTTTTTGAGCCAATGAAAAACAAGACGAAAAGGTGTGAGAGCTAATTTTTATTCATCAATGATGCATAACTATGAAATGATGACGGCTATTTCATACGAGTTCGATGTAATGTCAACTGGATTGTAAATTACATAATAACATTGCAAGGAACAAAAATTACAACCGAAATCTTATTCATTGCAAATATTTCTGCATAAATACATACAAAATGGCTAAATAAAATTTACTTGTTTTCATAAAAAACGTTTGTTAAAATGGAAAGGTTTACAAGACAGAAACTTCCCTATGAGCTGGGTTGAAATTCAATATTGGACAATTATTGTAAAATTTGTTATATTATACATCCAAATGCAAACCTGATTTACTAAATACATTGCTAGATCGAATTAATATGAAAAACGGGATAAAAAAGGAGCAAAAAGTAATACCAACAGCACCCGGGGTTCCCAGGCGGTCACCCATCCAAGTACTAACCGGGCCCGACGTTGCTTAACTTCAGTGATCGGACGAGAACTGGTGTGTTCAACGTGGTATGGCCGTTGGCGAAAGAGTATGGGAAATACATTGGTTTTGTAGCATCTTGCTCTGCGTATATTGTGAAGTCAGACGCAAGTAAAATGTAAAGCAGAGCATTAGGCATCAGTCTCTGTAATACATTGAGCAAACCAAGTACACTTTTTTGCCTTGTATGAAGAGTAGTTTTATAAGCATCCAGAAAGATTCCAATGCCCCTCTCTGTGTAAAGCAATGCAATCGATCTTTTCACACAAAAGGTAGAGGAACTTCAAAAACTGATCTACTCAAGGTATCTTTTTGTTTGAGTGGAATATGCTATTTGGCTTAAAACAGTACTGTCTGACTTCTAATATTCAGAATATTTAATTAACAATTAAAACGTGATTTTAACCGATTGCAAACTGTTACATTGTATATTCATTGTATTCCTATATAACGCTACTCAATTAGTCTGAATAGATTGATGAAGGTATCCGTTGTCATCAAAAATTATCATATCTAACATAAATATCCTCGTCATCATCATCAACATTGTTTATTATTGAGTTTGTGCAACAGATCGTATTTTTAAAGGCTTGAAAAGGTTGAAATGGTGCCATGGTATGCCAAAATATTTAATAGTCATCCGAAAACCGCGTCACAACTGCGTATAACGTTTCAAATGATATTTGGAGACAACTACTACTTGCTACCGGAATGAGTACTTTTTCATGTCACTGGTAAATATTATGATGACTTCATCTAAATGGACCAGTGATGATATTTGAGCAGGATGCTGTGTGGTGTTTTAAAGCTGCTCCAGGAGTAAGTAAGTAAATCTTCGTGTTGAACTAGCTAAACAACATAATTACCTTACATGAGATATTTAACTTGAAATTGCGTTTTTGTGATATCGGAAAATGTATATAAAGTTCGCGCTATATTGTCTTTTTACAGGATAACGTAAATTGTAACCATTGTTGTTGCTTTCTATGCTGTTTCTAATGAGTTCAAGATTACTCGGGGCACAAGAGCCCCTGTTAATTTTGCTATTAAAGGTAAGCAGCGTTAAATAGTGTGTAAATACTTTCATTTGTACTGTAGAACGTGCAGTTATTGTGTGACTCTGTTTTGTTTTTTTCAGAATGGCTCTCGACACGATTGAAGGCTGTAGAATTCCAACCTAAAAGCCACCTGTACGAAAATGTCGTCTTCAAAATGAGTTAGTCAAGATTACTGAAATTATATTATGCTAATTGGGGGTTCAGGAATGAAGACTTATGTGCAACAAGGAACTTTTACTTTTTAGAAAGTACCGTTTATATCGTTTGCGTATATTTTGAACTTTTTTATTCAATTTTTTATTCCAGAAACAAGTGAAGGTACTTTCATTTCAACTTTTGGATGTACTGCAATAAAACTATATCGACTTGTGTACCGAAAAAGTCGGTTCTGGGACATGATACCACCAACGATGACAGTCGCAAAAACGAAAAATCCACCACCTGTAAGCATCAAACTGTTTGTTACTTTTGTTATCTCTCTTATTGATCAAGTTGTCATAATGAATTTTGTTTTCAATTTCAGTGACTGCTATATTGAAAAGCGTCTCTCATAACCTCATTACTGATTACTGATGCTCTCAATTAACTTGTGTGAAATAAAATATTTTGTGGGCTTTTAAAAACTCAGATGTAGAACAATTAGCTATGAAATATCATACATTTTACTTGATTAACTTTAGTGAGACACTGTTTCACTTAATTGTGGAATATTAAATACTCTTGATTTGTGATTTAAGCGTAGCTGCCGCTAAGCAATCGTGAGCTCTAATGTAACACGATATTTTGTACGATTTTGAGGTCCAAAAGGAAGTTTTTGTGAATTTTAAATACCAGTGTATAAATTACATTCAAACCTTCCAATAAATTGTACAAAAGCAGTCCCGATAATTTATACATATTCTTAATACTGACTCTTATATCAACTTGCGTAACAAAACAACATCAATGTTACTTGATGTGTAGAAGTAACCGAATAAATGCAGTGATAAGTGTTGAACTATTAACAACTCAACTTCTACAAGCTGTTACTCGATTTGACACTTACTTAGGGCTTTAAAAGAGTAAAAAGAAAATATTTAAATAATTTTACATTATAGTTATAATTTTAGCACTTATTAGCAAAAATTAGTAATAGACATTTGCAGTCTGTCCTTCCTCCGACTCAATAGATCTCATCATCATCATCATCATCATGATCGTCTACCAGAAGCTCACCAACTCAGGCGAAGGTTGTATGTACCCAGCATCTCACATATTGCTCCTGTTTCTTTGGCCGAGCTCACAGAAAATGCATAGCAGAATATACACAAGTGCATTTACTAGCACGCAAACAAATAAAATAATACAGCTTTTTTCGACCAATGCATTCCGAACTCAGTCACTAGCTCATCTTGTGAAACTCAATCACGTCATGATTTCCAGTTTTTAGTTATAAATCGGGGAAAAAAGAACCACTTTGATTTGTGGTTATGATTATCAAATAAAAGAAATTTTATTTTGGATTCATATTAAAAAAGAGCAGTAAATCTGTTTGTTATGTGACTCTCCGTGTTCTCCCTTGCTCACCATAGTTGACGGGAAGGTGAATCGCTGTAAAAGAAGGGTGCCCGCTGCAAATGAGAGCTTATCATCGTCATCTCTCATCACTGCTCTTTTTGGAAACGGAGGATAATTCTCTTTTGGGGCAACAAGCTCATGTCATCTTAATATTGAGTAACGTCGTGACGCTTGACAAAGAAACTTGAATTTGATTGGACATGACAAATAACAAGGGTGAAAAGAAGTACGATGATATTAAAAGCTTACAACTAATCACTTGAAGTTTACTTGGAAAATCAATGAATTGGTTAATAGGAATTGAAACAGTTTTCAGCTATGACGCAACTCTCGACGTTCATAGAAATCAGTTAAACAATATTAGCATAAAATTCATTCAAAACTTTAAATATATATTGAAACTTGAATGAAAAAGAATCCCGTTAACCTAATGGAGAATTATTTATCTTTTATCTTAATTATTTATCTGTTACTTAGTAGAACAGTCGTTGAATTTTCTTGTAAGGTTTCCATTTGATGAATGCAATGAATGACATTGTTTATAAAGTCTTTTCAGCAAACAAAAATAGCTTTGGCATTTACTTCTGTGACTCTGATTGATAGGTCATGCTTACACGCTGCTGCTGGAAAGAGATTGAATGATTCATTCATCTGCGTTTTTACTTGGTAGAGTATCAAAAAGTATCACAAAATGAAACAGATTTGTTTACGCGGAAAGTAAATCACTTTTTGCAAAAACATCATATCAAAATCGGAAAACTATAAAAGGCACTACTTAACACATTAATGCCACCACAAATTCTTGCAGAGAACGTTACAATTACCATTACGTTTTGGTTAAAACATTTAGCTATAAAATGTACTCGTTCAATATTTTCTGTACTTTTGCGATACTTTGTTGCCTGGCTTTGACAATTGTTGCACAACACCGGGAATCCCTACAATGGGTTAATAGCACCAAAGCTTATCTATCACATCTGGAACCAGCCGGCTACGATTCATGGACCAAATCGGACATTTACGTAGCTAGGGCGAGAATGGACGGGGACTGGATTCCTGGCAAGTCAAAAATCTATGAAAACGTCTTTCGAGGCTGGTTTCCATTCATGGGACGGGAAGTAAACACAACATCTTTCCAGGTATGTATTCAAAAAAATCCTAAGGGTTTTGAAATCAGGCTTTACTGAATTTTACTGTATTTCAGGTTTTAATGTCTCCACCCGGAACAACAAGCTGGGTTAAAACCCGACAAGGTGCTTCAAGATCAATTATGACTGTAGTTGCGGACGATGAAACGACGACTTACATTTGTCGAGGGCTGACTGACACCAGTCTCCAAACAGGAATGGTTGATGGCAACACGGGAACTTGTCATATATCCCACCGTAAGTTAAATATTGTAAAAATTTAAATGCACAGCTCATGGTTTGTTAAAAAACGAAATGTCAAAAATTCAATAGGTAATTCCGTGACCACTTTCACTCAGCAGTATGAAATACTAGTGGTAAGTGAGTATGGGCGAGCAAAGGGAGTATCAAATCACCCCATTACTCCTGCATTGTCGGGAGATATCGATATAATTAGGTTTCCCATTCGCAATCAACCCCCAGTTCACTCCTAAGTCGGAATTGAATTATCGAGATTGCGGACAACTTGTAATATGTGAGGAATTACACATAATTCCATCATAAAATAAAGGAATGGCTGTTGTAAATATTATTTAGCTATTGATTCATTTAATAAATATATTACACTTTAATAAGATTACATAACACAAGGAAAAGATGGATGTACACTTTTGTAGATGGTTAAGCTAATATTTACCATACATTTTCCTTGATTTTATTTTAGTGACATGTTTTCAGTTATCAGCGCAATATATAATACCTAATATTTTATGGTTTTAAATGCTAAAAAATTGTAAACTTTATTGTGATTCTGCTAATGTGTTTGATGTCGATGTTTAATAATAAAGAGGTTATGGAACAGTTTTACGAACACTTTCTCTTTTACTTCTGCTAACTAAAATCTCAAAATACATAGCCAGACAAACAACGAAGCGATGATGAGAAACAATGTGTTTTCATACTCAATTTTTATACACGCAAACATTCCCAAGTCACCCCAACGGAAGAACCGGGAGGGTGCTGATAAAATTTTCCCTATATTATCCACGTAAAAAAGTGTAAACACAGTAGGATCATCGGTTTACATTACACACTAAAACTCGTTCGCTGACAATCCAATGTCTAGAATTCATTTTCCCTGAGAGTTGTTTTTCAAAAACATACTTCCTTCATGAAAACTAACGAAATGGAGGGTAACGTCTGTCTATTTTGTGTGTCTCCTTGTTCACCAACATTTACAAATTGTAGATGGACAAGTTATCCGTCTCAAAAGTGGATGATGATTGATCATCCATCTACTTTCTTCGCGAAGGAGGAGAACCCTCCTTTACTTGGAGAACAGTTGACAGCGATCTTAATTCTCAAGAACATTTTGGGGTATCAAGGAGGAGAAGCTGTGTGAATTTCTGGGGAAAATGGAAGGAGCCCTCCACCCCCAATTCTGGTTTCAAGTTTGCTCATCGTGTGGAGAAGCTGTGAGCGAGTACTACAGGGTTTTGAAGCAGTTTTTGAGACTGGAGAAGAAGCTCAAGGTTATTTCGGACGAACTGAAAAGCCAAATTCGGGAAACGGCTCATATGACCATGGATTCAGATGATGAAGACGGAGTTGCAGCTGAAGTTTGGAGTGAAGTTCGAGCAGAAGTATTGAAAGGTAATGGTTAACTTCCATTTAAAGTATTAAACTATTGTTTTAGCATTCTATTTATAATTTGAAATGTGTTTCTGCTTCCACAGAAGTTGACAGCAGTTCCTCGCCATCTCATGTTAACCAAGCTACCCCTGCTGAAATAATCACTGTGACCCCTTCCTTTTTAAGTGAAAATGATGAGGATATTGATGAAGTTGAAGACAAGAGTCGATGTAACTCACCAGCTGATCCCGTTTTGAACCAAGGTGATTGTATTTCATATTTGTTTGTTATCAATTTAAATTTAGATTGAAACTTTAATGGAAGAAGAATCTACTTGTATATTTTATCTACCAATATGTTAGGTTGTTCGTCCTACATTCCCATCCAAATCGGAGACAAAACCCGTTACAAATGCCCAGAATGTCCAGCTACCTTTCATGAGACACGAGCATTAAGGAAACATGCTAAACTTCACTCTCCAGGATCAGAATCACCTGCTTGTGAAATCTGCGGTTGGGTGATCAGCCCATCATTGCGCTCATATTCTCATCATCTAGCAGTTCATCACAAAGAGGAGGTCAAAACCACACCACCTGTTCATCCATGTCCACCCTCATCCATTTCAGTAACTGGAGATGATGTTTGCAATCAAATTCGCGAAAACAAGAATACATCAGTCGAGATAGCAAGTTTAGAAGCTACAAAAAGTGAAGAGGAAACAGCACCAGAGTTGGCAATCCGAATTCAAGAAACGGAACAAAATAGAGGTTCAGATTATGCGGACAGAGTTGCACCGGAAGTTCAAGAAGATGGATTGAAAGGTAGTATTTATTTTTGCTTAAAATCTTTACCTACTTTTCAAAAGTTTATTTCAGTATTTATTTGAACTTTTAACAGAAATGGAAGAAGCTCATGCCGCTTTACAACCAAACGCTTCTGATCCTCAATTCTTGCCCTACAGGGTCGGAACCCGTGTCCGTTACAGATGCCTCAAGTGCCCAGCTACTACCAGGCACCCGAATAAAATGAAGATACATCTCTGCTTGCACACTCCAGGTGCGAAGTCGACCACTTGCGCTGTCTGTGGATGGGTCGTGGGATCAAGTGGTGCATACTCAATACATCTTCAGTTAAAACACAAAATAAATACTATAACTGCAACCGAAGCCAGCCCACCACCAACTCCTACTCCATCCACTTCTTTGAAAGTTTACCAGGCTCGGAAAAATGTTAATGCATTTACAACAGCAACTGGAGCAGCAAACTCGACATCTCAACCAAAAATTGGTGTTGATGTTTCTTGCAATTCTCTACAGTGTCCACCACCTCCATCTGCAGCCACCTTAACAAACGTAGACAATGTTTTTGATAAATGTGCTGAAGAAAATTGGATTCCTAGAAAGTCTGACATCACTGTTGATAATTTAAAGCCAGATATATTCATTAGTGGTGACATTTTCTCTGAAGATGAGGAGGATAATGTTGAAATGCCGATAGCAGCCGTAAAAGAATCTGATAATTGGCAAACCTCCTCATGTGGGCAATACGTGTTCAAAAGTGGGACGCAAACGAAATACAAGTGTTCATCCGGGTGTTTAGCTAGATTTAATACTTTGTCAAAAATGGAAGAGCATCTCCAAGATTTCCGAAGAGTTTGTGGGGTCTGTGACAAGGTGGGCATATAAATAAACCTTGTACATCATTTGGAAACCAGTCATACACCTTTAGAAAGAATTGCTGCAAAGCGACGAAAGGCAACTGGGATTTCAAGAGGAGAAGAGGATAATAATGTTAAAATGCCAGTACCAACCGTAAACGAATGTGATACTTGGAAAACCTCCGCATGTGGACAATACGCGTGGTTCGAAAATGGGAAGAAAACGAAATACAGGTGTGCAGCAGGATGCTTTGCTAAATTTCAAACTTTGTTGGAAATGGAAAAGCATCTCCGTAATATGCAATGCGCCTGTGGAGTCTGTGGCAAGGTGGTGCATAAAACAAACCTTATACATCATATGGAAACCAGTCATACACCTTTAGAAAGAATTGCTGCACAGCGACGAAAGGCAGCGGAACGAAAGTTTTGAAGATAATGAACAACTCTAGTATTTCAAGTGCAAGAGGAGATGAAACTAAAATGAAAACCGCAGTGCCTGTTAGTTAACGATCTTTTACAAATTCATGAAATTGCAAATTTTTCTTATGTTCAAAATATTTTAAAATAAATTTATTTCATATTATCTGACAATTGGTCATAACAATTTTAAAGCGGCTGGCTAGCTGTCGTACAATATTGAAGCAATGTTTTTTATAACTAAACTTATCTTGTACTCCGCAATCTGTCTTTAGACATTTACTTTCCATGAAGTTTATATTATACACATAATATGATTGTTATTTCATTACAAAATTATCACATGTTGAGTATTGACATCTTTTTATATTTCATTATCTTTCACTGTATTCTAGGTAAAACTTTTACAATGGAAATACACTTATCATTATTTTAATGGTAAGTTAAGCACCAAATTTTCAACATCGAACTCATATTCCATAAGTTGGTTATAAAGAGTATCGACTTGGTTGACTGACAAAATTGGTGGTACTGTGTTAAAATGAGAATAATATTTATTCTTTAAAACGACCAATTCCTTTTTCCTATCAGCTAGTGCGCAGAATAAAATAATGACCAACTCGGGGTAAGTGTCGAGAAAGTAGTTTACATACTTTTTTTCAGAGAAAGAACCATTCTCGCCGAAATATAAATCACTGGTTGTCAACTCGTCTACCATATCCGTGCAATGCATGTATTATCACGGAACAGCTCCACAAGCATCATAATTGAATCTCCATCATAATTTTTAGTCCCTTTGCTGTGTTGCCTCTGTGATAAAAGGGATTCCAATGTTGAACCCAATCTCTTCAGCCAGTTACTTTGTACGTTGGTTAAACTGGTAGTTATCATTTTATAGTTCCGATCGACTTCTTTTCTGATTTGAAGCAAAGTAGAATCCTTTTGGAATCAAAACACATTGCAACTTTGAGCAAAAATTCCTTCTTTTGTTCCAACTCCAGAAAATGGATGGTGTGAAACTACGAGAATTTGGTCGCTTGTTTTTCTTCTTTTTGCATCATCCACTGAAATAAATGGTCCGCATCCAGATGAGGATAGTTCAAATTGGTAGGTTGCACCGACTTTTGCATGATATTCGTCATTATGAAGATTCCAAATCGACTTTTAAACTTGAACGGATGGGAACCGAGAGATATTGCATAATGGGACGTCATTCCAAGGGAGAAAATGTCAATATTTCTTGTGCTGAAAAAAGTTTCTTCATTATTCATCGCTTGGAGAGCTTCCGGCGCCATCCAATCAGACGTTCCTCTTCCGACAGAGTTTGTCCCTGTGGAAGTCTCCGACAGCTTTCGGCTGATGCCAAAATCTCCAAGCTTTGCAATTTCCCCGTTGCTTGTTTCAAAAATAAGGACATTTTCAGGCTTGATGTCTCTATGAAGAATCCGTTTATTATGAATCCACATGAGGCCTTTCACAGCTCCGTGAAGAAACCTGGGTAGCTTTTTCTCCTGCTCCACAAACTGAGGATCTTTGGCGTCTCTCCATTGCTTCAATTCCTTCACCCGTTTGGCTAAATCACAAAGGGCTAGTTCCATCGCAAAATAGTACGTCGTGCCGCCACCTCCTTCCTTCCAAGGATGCCACTTGAACAAACTGACGATGTTTACATTTCCGTCCTCCGTCTTATCTTTCATGTGTTGCCAAATGGCCAACTCATTTTCATACACGTCCACATATTCCGAGTCAACTCGCTTTACAGCACAAGGTATTTCACCGTAATAACCTTTGTAAACAATTGACGTTGCCCCTTGACCAATCTTGATGTCATCTGTATAAGCGATATCTGTTCCGTGTAGTCTTGTCATTTTCACAGTATTTGGGCGTCGTATATTGGCACGAGGCTTCCTTGGCCCTGAAAAATTTAATTTGTATTAGTAAACAGTAATAACTGTTTAATGATGGGGCGTTTTTTATGTGTTTTACTTTTGCTTACTTTTTAACACATTTGTTTTCTTTTTATTGTCAGTGCCGAAGGTTTTCCCAAAGAGTTTTTTGTCAGTTTCTTGTCTGGTGGGACTGAATGTATCTTCATCTTCACTATTACTACCATCGATTTCCATTTCCATAGTATTTCTAATAAACTACTGATGGATGGAATGTTAGTAAGTAAACTGAGAGTCTGATTCGTATCACAGATGTTCAAAAAAATAAAAACCATTCAAAAAATCATTATAAATTATACAACAGATCAGAGGTTTGTTACCAGCCTGAAAGCTGCTTGTCGATTGAATAACAAAAAAAATCTTTCAGAGAAAGCCCATAAACGACAACGTGTAAGCATGTAAGTACACTACCAAAAGAAAGAAATCAGAGATGTTAAAAATTCACAGCTCTCACTTCCGAAGCATATCTGGTTTTGGTTTATCAGAGTACGGAAACGCATTTGCAGAGTTACCATGCTGCTATTAAATGCACTTATTTTTGTTTGTTTTGTAAATAAATTCTCTAAAGTTTATTTTATCGAATTTTTATTTTTTTATTGCATACTCTCTGAAAGTTTCTTTAGCATACAAATAAAACTGTGAATGAATATGTGAATAACAAATTGGCTTAGAAAATTTAAATTTTACCCCTTTATACGACAATTAAGTAAAAATAAACATCTATGCATTTATAAATATTAGTAGTACAATTTTCGTGTTCGCATTTCTTTCACGGTACCTCGATTTTGACACCCGATTATCCTCGACTTACAAAATAAAATCTTTGCAACCCTTTTTTTACACGAGGGGTTATATATCTATCCTTGATTGTGGTTTTTGGATTGACGGTAGCTATCAAATGGTGTAAAAAGGTACGAATAAATTACTATTATCTGCACCGGATTTAGCTTAAATTTATTTTTAAAAACTCCTGGAAGGTCATATTTATAACCTGTAATTCGATGCCGTGACTCCAAATACATTTGAATGGTATTACGAAAAGTGCCGATTAATTTATTGATTTTAAAATTAAAATGAAGGGTAACTTAACAACTCTGGGGGAAAATAATATTGGTAATATGCCCCTGTTTGTAGCAAGGAAAGCCCATGTCTCACGGAACCCCATACACACAGAACCGCGAGCCCTGTGTAAATATTCTCTTTTCATCAGCCACAAACCAAATGTAAACAGTTTTATACAGTGTTTTGGTTCGCGTTCGCATTCTAACCAAAACATTTGACCAAAGAGCAACAGTGAAGTCTAGAATTTGAAATGTCTTGATTTTGCATTCATTAGTAATTTGCTCCTCCAATACCAACTGCATTTAGTTTTAAGAATCCTATAAAATGGAGAGTAACTTTTGTTTATTTTGTACGTCTCCTTGTTCAAAAACTTTTACCATTGTTGAAGGACAAATCGCCCATCTCAAAACTGAGTCGGACGATGATCACATCAACCACCCTCCACCAGCGAACTCCTCCAGCAGCCCATTCTCTTTTGCTGACGAAGAAGGTTCATCTTTAATTGGTGAACAGTTGAAAGTTATCTTCATCCTTCGGAACATTTTGGGTATCAAGGAGGAGACGCTGTGTGAATTTCTGGGTAGATTCGAAGGAGCCCTCCATCCCCAATTCTGGTTGCAAGTTTGCTCCCCCTGTGAAGAAACTGTGAGCGACTATTACCGGGTTTTAAAAGACTTTTTGAAACTGGAGAAGAAGCTCAAGTCCATTTCTAACGAGTTGAAAAGTCGCATTTTTGAAACAGAATGGAGAGACGTTAATTCAGATGATGGAGGCGAAGTTCGGAAGGAAATTCGTGCGGAAGTGTTGAAAGGTGACGTAAACAACCTTTAAAATATATTCCGCAATATTGTTGAGCAGTAATTTGTCAATTTTTGGTTGCATTAATTACAGAATTCAGAGACACTTACTCATCATCTCAAGCAGAGAAAAATAAGTCTGATCAACAACTTTTTCCCAATTTAACTCATGAAGATCCATTAGCTTCCTTAGGAAAGCAAGGTAATTATAATTCCATAAACTAATTGAACAGTAAAATACATTTTGTGACATGTTGCTAAATTTCTTCTTAAATAGAATCTGAAACGGAGTATTATGCTGCCGAAGAGGAGGAAATGTTAATAACTGGTGACATTGTTCCTGAAAATGATGATGATTATGATGTTGAAATGCCAATTACAACGGTGCAACTCATTGCGACTTCGGAAGTCTCCAATTGTGGGCAATTCGTTAGATTAGAAACCGGAAACAAAATCGAATCACCGAGAGTTTCGGGTTTACTTCTACGTCATCATCCGGAATCTTGTCATTCATCACAAATTGGAGTTAATAGAACAGCACCAATTGTAGCAAAAAGCTCTACATCAATGAAAATCGGAGATGTTCTTGTTCGTGAGAATGAGGCGTACGCAACGTTTAAAAGAGACGGTTGTTATCTGACGTACAGGTGTAAAAAGTGTCCTCTCAGGTTTACCGAGGTGGAGTCGATCAAAGCTCATCTCGAGCTTCACAAGGAGGGATCTGGAGCCGTGACTTGTGAGATTTGCAAGTGGGTTTTGTATCCAGACCGTCTTGAACTTCATAATAGAAATAATCATGGGAAGGGTAAAAAGTGAAGTGCAAAAGTCAATTGCTATGGTTTATATGCATTTATTTCAATGGAAAAATAAATTACAAGAATATTTTTTGTAAAACATCATGACTAATATTAAATAGGGAGATCTCTTTGATGGGTAAAAAAGGCGCCCTCCTTCTCCACTTTCAGTCTGGCTGAGATTCTCTTCAAGTTTGGGCACAGTTCCCAGTAGTTCTCCTGCTCAATCTCGGTTTTGACTTGTATTTTCACTTCCTCTTCAGTGACTGTTTGATACTCATCATCAGAATCTGTATCAGAATCCCATTTACAGTCATCAATAAATCTAAGGAAATTCAAGGTCTCCAAATTGGGTATAACTCTGAGCATATCCCTGAGCGCTTCCAGTTCCTCGGGAAATCTGGGGTAGAGAATGGAAAACGTTTTCAATTTTGAAAACATAACTTTATTCCTCGACCACCTGTATCCGTTTGCAGGACGATAGTGTTCAAGTGTAGAGCGGTTAGTGTCAGAATCCCTTAACAAATCAAGGTGCAGTTCTACCAAAATCTCTGAAAATCGCTCAAGGTGCTCTTGAATCTTTCCCAAATCCATTATTTCAAGGTCGACTTTGCCCTCCCCAGGAAAACTACCAATACAAAGTACCTGCAACTTCGGAACTATAAAGGAAGCCGTGTTCAGCTTAATATCCGTGCTTTCCCAGATTGAGAGACGTCTCAGCATCGGAAAATTAGATACCCTTGCCCCTTCCAACTCTCCAATGTCGCTGTCAACGTCTAAAGTAAGAAGTTGGGATTTATACGGCTCCAATATCCAGTCATACATATTAAAATCGTCACTATCACTCAGCTCCCCTTCCCTCGAGCCATTATTTAGGTCCCCTTTTGTGTAAAAAATCCTGATATGGCGGAGACTCGGAAGTGGAGGAAGGAGTTGTTGTCCGCAGTGGTTATCCAGTGCCAACAGCTCCATATTAATTGAAACTCCATCAAGCGTAAACGCTTTGAGATTGGGTGTTGCCTTCAAAACTTGTCCCAAAGTTTCCGGGGAAACTGTAATATCCATCAAAACAAGGGAGGAGAGATGGGTTCCATTATGGACGAAAAAATCCACAAAACCAATTCGTATTTCAAAATCAATTCGGTGGGGATTGTCAGGTATAACCAAGAGAGATTTTGATGCGAATGGTGAGGCCCTCGGGGAGAAGGGTGGCTCATTAATTCTTTTGTAAATTCCAAGAGGACAGAGTAAATAATAATAATCTGGAAACAGAAAATGGAGCCTGAGCTTGGAAAACAAGAAGGGTTGTTCCTTTCTACACATATTCTTGGCGAGCTCAACATTTCTCCAGGTGTCGAGGCGTTTTTCTTCGAGGAGTTGCTCTATCACGCTTTTCCAAAGGGGGTGAACAGCCCGACAATTCAGAACATTCTTTCTGTTTTCATATTTGTTGAGGGTCAGATGGCTGAGTATCGTTCAAAGCAGCTGAAAAGAAATTAACCAGTTAAAAAATACATTTAATTCATGTTAATTGATGAAATTAAATTCAAACATACCTCCGGAGGAACTTTGCTAAACCAGTTAAAACCCCCATCAGTAGTTGAACCCATGTTCAACAAATTGTCACCAACAATATTTTCGTTTTCAGTAGATATTACATCCTGATTTTCTTGACTGTCAACTTCCATAATGGAATAACTCTATTATCAGTAACTAGACCTTTTAATCTATTAGTTTCTAAGAGATTATAATCAACAGCCAGAAAAAAAGGTAGTGTGATGCTTTGACTTTCTATATTGTTGGATTGATACAATACCGGTTGTGTTCTATTTTGTACACAAGCAGCTACAGCTGCCGACTGATATACTCAACACCAATTCGCCAAGACTGCGGCAGCCTGCTGCTACATCAGGTTCTCGAACCTTTCTGTAGAGTTCCCTACCTACTCCATAGCAAACTTAGCAAGCAAGCCGAAATAGAAGGGTGTAGCTCGGCAGCTTTGAGAGTATGCGAGATTCCCCTTTTCTCAAGTTCTTGTTTTCTTTGACTACCGAGTCATTCCGGAGAAAGTAGAGCACGAAAAGTCAGAAGTGATGACAGTGGGGAAGATTGATAAAAAACGTTTTGATATTGATGAAACCAAATGATCAATTTAAACTGTTAAAAAAGTACACAATTTCAGTTGCTGATCTCTACCTATTTTGATCATATGCATGGAGGAATTCTGTCACATTCTTGACAAGTTAAAGTATAAAGAATGCAAGAACGAGTGACAAGATGGTATAAACAAAAACACCCAACAACAATTACCAAATAATTTTTTAAAAATTTAATGAAGAAGTGTTTTTACAGTTTAAACAATAATATAAACACTTACATGTAACCATCATACTGGTTATTAATAATCTTCTGTTTTTTCAAATTTGGAATTAGTTTGAGCAAATTCTTTATTCGATCATCTGCCTGTCCAATAGAGGTATAATTAACGAACAACGTTTTTAGCAAGAGGAACACAGGAGGATTATCCTCCTGTATTTCAACCTCTCCGACCATGAAGTTGGTGAAAGACGTTGTTTCCACATAGAAATGAGCAAGCGTGCTTGAAAAAGCGAAGAGGAATTTCAGGACAAATGTCCATGATGGTGACAAATAATGTTGTTTTACAGCAAATAATTTTAAAGATGGACATGAAACCGGGGCAAGTAAAAGTGAGGCGGATGGGGAAATGATTGTTAACTGAATTAAATTAGGATAGCTGAAAACACCATCACTTGGAGTCCAATTGAAACCTTTGTCAATTTTAAGGCTAACAAGCTGCTCCTTGTATTGCTCCAAAAACCATTTGTGCAAGTTCAACTCAATTGTAAATATTTGCCCAACTTTTACTAACGGTTTGATGTCTGCATTTTTAATCTTCAGGAGGTGAATATGTGTCAGATGCGGAAGTGGAGGTAGGGAAATGTCCTTGAAATCTTTAATGCTCATATTGTTAAACTCTAGTGCTTTTAAATTTCGAGTGTGGGTTAGTATTTCATGCAATGATTTTGCAGGCAGGTCGAAATCAAGATTGTGAAATGCCAGGGACGTGAGTTGATTACCCCATTTTGAGAAAAAGGCATCAACGTTCTCCTGGATGGGAGGGTTTTCTTGTGGTTGAGACCTTCTTTGGTCGCTCTCCAGACAAACAGATTTTGTGAGAAAAATTGGACAAGTTCCCAAATTCGCTTTTTGAAGACAGGCCAGATCTGAATCCCCTGTTGTTTGACACGTAATCATTTTTATTTGTAAGAAGGGAAAACGATGTGGATTTACATCGGAAGATTCTTGTGGGGACCATTTCGTCCAGTGCTCCAAATTCCACTTTTCAAGTAGGCTGTCTATCACACATTTCCAAGCGGGGTGGACAATTCGACCGTTTAAAAGATCTCTGTTGTTCAACCTCAGCTCATTGAAAATTGTCATCAACAGCTGAAATTATAGATATTTCCCATTGTAATAAAACCTGGGCTTCTAAGGCTAAAAAGTAAATATTTGTAGTTGTAAATACCTCTGCCGGAAGTTCTGTCCAGTTGCAATCATTTCCATTATCATTGTCAACAGCGTCGGTTGAATTTTGCTTTTGAACTTCTGACATTTTTTGTAACTCAAATTTTCAGTATCTGTTTTTATCGCTATAATATTTTTGAATTGTCGAAAAATATTGAACGAAATGTGTGAGGGATGACATGAAAAATCAACAAAACCACCTGTTGCGCTTGCTACCATTCAACTTTACAATGAAACATGTTCATTTGACAACCTCCGTGTGGTGGATGATTTTCATCTCAAAATTGGACTATGCATTGCATTTTACGTGATATTATATACGTAATATGTGGTGCAGTTGATATGAAAAGATTGCAATATACATATGCATTTGCATGATACTTGAAAACCGGTTGTAATGCTCTTTGATCATCCAGAGTGAGGTTGAAAAACAAACTTCATGAAGAAGGGATCGGAATAATATGCAAAAACTGTAGCTGGTTATGCATCAACTTGCCTAATCTACAGAAAAGCTTTCATCCCTCAAAAAAGGGGGACCAGTTGCCAACAAAACGGCGAAAGTTATGACTAGTTGGAGAATTATACACCCACATGACTAAATTATTATGAAATATTATTTCATTCAAAAATAAATTACTAGAATACTTTCATACATAGATATGCCTACTTTTAAACAGTTACAACTCTTTGTTGAGTAAAAAAGATACCCTCGTTCTCCAGTTCCAGTCTGGTTGAGATTGTCTTCAGGGTTGGACACACTTTCCAATAGTCCTCCTGCTCCAACAGAGTTTTTACTTTTGTTTTGTCCTCCTCGTTGGCTACATGGTCACAGTCGTCATTAAATCGGAGGAAATTCAGTGTCTCCAATTTCGGCATAACACTGAGCATATCCTTGAGCGCTTCCAGTTCCTCCGAAAATATGGGGTAGATAATAGACAGCGTTTTCAATTTCAAAAACACAACTTTGTTCCTCGACCACCTGTATCCGCTTTCAGGACGATAATGTTCAAGAAATGAGCGGTCAGTGTCAGCATCTCTCCACCAATCAAGATGGAGCTCCACCAGAGTCCCCGAAAATCTTGCAAGGTGTCCTTGAATCACTCCCAAATCCACATAGCCGAGATCCACCCCTACGTCGTTAAACTCTCCAATGCAAAGCACTTCTAACTGAGGAACAACCAAGGAAGCCGTACTCATATCAAGTTCCTTGCTTTCAAAAATTGAGAGGCGTTTCAAAACCGGAAGGTTTAAGTTTCTCTTCCCTCCCAACTCTCCACTGTCGCATTTAACGTCCAACGAAAGCAGCTGAGCCTTGTACGACTCCAAAATCCAGTCATACATATTAAAATCATCCCGACTGCTGAGATTCCCATACCAATCGAAAGTGCTTTGCTGTAGCGTTGTGTTAAAAAGTCGGATATGACGGAGATTCGGAAGTGGAGGAAGGGAACAATGAGCAGCAACGTTGACGGTCACATCGATAGTCATATAGAATTCCGTTTCAGTGAGATCATCCACTGGCAACAGCTCCATTTTAAATGAAACTCCATGAAGCGTCAGCGCTTGGAGGTTGGGTGTCGCCTTCAAAACCCCTCCTAACGTTTCCGGGGAGAGTTTAATCCAATTTAAAACGAGGGAGGAGAGATGAGTTCCATTGTGGACGAAAAAATCCACAAAATCAATTCGCTCCATGTGTAGCATATCAGACTGAACTTGGGAAAGGTCAGATTCAAATCTGACTGTGAGGGAGTTTGATGGGAATGGTGAGGTCGTCAGGGAGGTGGCTGGTGTAGCCATTCCTTTGTAAATTCCAGGAGGACAGAGAAGAACAGAATGCGAACCTGCTAACACAAGCTTGTGCTTGGTAAATGTGTAGGGGTTGTAGGCAATTACACCTAATCCGAAGCCAACATTTCTCCAGGTGTCCAGGCGTTTCTCCTCGAGGAGTTCATCCATCACGCTTTTTCCAAAGAGGGTGAACAGCCCGGCAATTCAGCAGGGTTTGCTTTACATATTCAAATTTACCGAGGGTCAGTTTGCTGAGTATTATCCGAAATATCTGTGAACAGAAAGAAATCTTTTTATAATTATTATTAAATTCATGTTATTTAATGAAAATAAATTTATACAAACCTCAGGAGGAACTTTGCTAAACCAGTTAAAATCCCATCACCTGTCGAGTATGGGTTGCAGATAATGTCAACAATTTCGATTTCACTGGATTTTAACTCCTGATTGGCTTCGCTGTGAACTTCCATAATGGAATACGTTCAGTATCATTATATATTAGTTTTCACGAGTTTGTAATTAAATTATGGAGTCAAGTAAATATTTGTGCATCACAACTCTCGCTCACAACAAGTGTCAACAGCCAGAAAAAAGATAGCGTGTTTGACTTTCTATTTGATGGGATATTGATACAATATCGGCTGTGTTTTGTATTGTTACAAGCGGAGATACACACATATATACTCAGCACCATTCGCCAAGACTGTGGCAGCCTGCTGCTACATCAGTTTCTCGAACATTTCTGTAGATTTCCCTACCAAATCCATAGCAAACTTGAGCAAGCAAGCCGAATGGGATGGTTTATTTCAGCATCTTTTAGAGTACACCTAAATACCTATGTTCTCAACTTTTCATGCACATTTAAACTCATTTTTTGAGCTCACTCAGCCCCAAGAATTTTGAATAGAGGAAGTGGCTTAGGTCTGTTTTACAATGTTTTGTTTATGCACATCAAAATTCTTTTTAGTTTTTTGAGGAATAAATATTAGTTGAAATGAACAGTGTCACAATGTCATCCCACTGCATCTTCTGTGCCCTGCAATGTCCCAAAGTTATCAAGAGTGAGCCCGATTCAATTCTCCCTGACGATCTACCTCCTCTTTCAACATTTATGAAGGAGGAAGACTCACTCATTCTGACAGAGCAACTTAAAGTGATCTTCATCCTACGAAACATTTTGGGAATCGAGAATGACAAGCTCGCCCAGTTTCTTGGGAGGTTGGAGGGAACACTACCACCTCAATCTTGGTTTAAAGTGTGTGAATCATGTGAGGAAGCTGTGATAAGATTTTATACGATTTCAAAAGAGATTTCAAGACTGGAACAGGAACGGATTCAAATTGGAAACGAGTTGAAAGCCAGGATTAACACGACAAGGGACTCTTCTATGGACGAAGATGGGAAAAGCAGTCAGAGTGTTTGGAAAGAAGTTCGGGAACACGTTCTGGAAGGTAATTAGTTAGTAAATTCATTTAATATCAAATTATCCTTTTTGGAAGAGGTATAAAGTTGTATTATTTGATCTCAAGTAGAATTCCCTGCTGAGTTCTTCTTTCAATGCTGATGATTTTAATGATCAAATTCCAAATGGGGAAGACAATCTTATTGAAGAAGTTTTTCCCTTTGATGTCAAGTATCAACCTCCAAATTATGAGGAAGATCTGCATACCAACCAGCCGTCCTCTCAGCAAGAGAAGAGCACCTCCAAACAAAGGAAAAAGAAGCCTGTCCACCGTTATCCGTTGCAAGGTCTTCCCCTCTCACAGGCCCCTCGGTATTCCCAGACACACAGGAAAAAGTACACCGTCTACACCTGTCTTGAATGCTCCTGTTACTTGAGCTGCTCACGCGTTTTGAAGCCCCACATGGAACTCCACCGTCCTGGTTCGAACGCAGTTACATGCGAGGACTGCGGCTGGCTTTTGGATCCCAAAAGAGTTAGATATCACATGCTGTATCATCATGCAGAGAAGGCTTCTACCAGAACTCCAAGAGCTTTCATCAAATGTCGGGATTGTGGAGCGTTCTGCACCCGTCCAGGAAAAATGAAGGAGCACAAAGCGCTTCATGAAGAGGGAGGAGGTGTCGTCTGTCCAATTCCGACTTGTGGATGGTTGTGCAAGTCACTGACATCTCATAATATGCAATGGCATCCTCGAGGAAAAGATGAAGCGGCGATGATCAAGAAGAGGATGGCTGGGCGGCGTATTGTCACCGATTAAAATCATCTTATTTGTAGCTAAACAGTATGATTTCTATTTCTTTCGCATTAAAATAAATTTGTAATGAATTAACAATTTTTTTAAAAATAAAGTACCAAAAATGGAATGATTGTCTTTTTATTGCTTTTGTTTCACGTTTTTAAGGGTTTTTTCTTTGCCTATTATTTACATCCGTTCATATTATCAACATCTTAACAGAAAGGAGTACAGAGTTGATACATAACAGAATCAAACAGCATTAAAAATGATCATAAAAGTATGACGGCTCAATTTGGTCAGGGTTATTTTTCTCTCGACTTTTCCTCGCTAGTTTGAAGGGTGCATTTAATTTATCAGATTCTTTTACAACCTCTTGCCAATAGTTTTCGATTGGCGTCTTGCTGATAAAGTTGGACTCGGGTTCCCAAGAGTTAAATCGCCTTCAAATAGAATTCACACATTTTAGAGCCTTTCAGCTTCAACATAATTAGCAATAATAATTCTTGTTCCTTACTCAGGCCAGTGTTTCCATTTGGTGCGGTATTCAACCCTGTTATTCTGGGTTATACGGTAGTCCCTCACTGCTTCAACGATCCAGCCATCTCCAGTCTTTCCAGGAATACGTGGACGTTCTCCTTCTTCATCTGCCGACTAAGAAAATGAATAGAGTTAATAAACACACGTAGAAACGCAATATTTGATGTTCAACTACAATTTACCTCATCATCATCATCATCGTGTTCATTATTTTCATCAGTTTTGTCATTATTAGATGAATTGCTTTCAAATCGAACGCGTTTGGAAGATTTTGTTCCAGATTTTAAAGATTGTCGCGTATTACAGTCGGGTTTCTCATTATGTGGAGTAGTTTCTTCAGCTAGTTCCCGAACTTGATAAAGCTGAGTTGGAATGAGTGAGGGGACCAAAGGCAAGGATAAATGGAGAACGGCAAGAAAGCTCATCAGCCGTGGTAACAACTCAGGCTTATCTTTGTCTTGCTTGAGGAGGGTAAAGGCTTCTCAGCTTTGACCACGACCTTTCCGATTGAAATGTGAACACAAGGTATGTTTGAGTCCTGGTTTCTTTTGCCTAAAAAAGTTTGAAATCTATTGAAAGTCGTATTATAAGTTGATAACGAATAAATCAATTTCGTTTTTACTTACAATTCTTCATTAACTTTTTTCGTTTTCTTCCTTGAATATCACTGCCGATGTCACTCTCGGGTGCTTCAGGCGTTCGGAAACCCGAGTTATTTCGTTTGCCAGCCATTTGGACTCAATCTAAATGATTCGATTATTAGCTGAACTAATCAAAGAAAGAAAACACGTCTCTTGTAAAACGGATTTGTTTTGTTATTGTATTGAGTATCATCATTATCATCATGTGCATGAAAAACAAAATACCTAAGAGCCAAGTGAGAGCAAGGCCGGCAAAGATTACACTTGGGGTTACTTGCAGAGACGACTCTTGAAAATATGCAATAGAATCCAAGAGCAAGTCACAAAGGGAATCACTATAGCTCTACTGCTAAAACCGGTGCCGGCGTTTTTATGGGGCACTTGCCGTATGGGAAAACTGCGGGGTAACACTTGCGGGTAAGGACATTTGCGGGTATTGACACTTGCCTGCATGAACATTTGGGGTATGGACACTTGCGGTACAGACATTTGCAGGTATGGACACTTGCCGGTACGGTCTTTTGCGGTATTTAATTTGCGGGTAGAGCCATTTGCAGTATCGTAATTTGCGGGTATGTCTTGCTCTCACACTGATGTTGACATTATTTAAATGACAGGTTGCATTCTTTAAAATTACATGTCATCCATTGCAGAATTTATATATTTATACTTTAATGACCAAACCTATTCTAAGAGAGAGCTTAGAATCAATTCCAAAACGTTTTGAGCACTACTAATGCTCTTATTGGTAAAGGGGGCTGCAAATCCATTA